>BMAW01015652.1:296074-332898 GCA_019974015.1 Nephila pilipes
GCGTTACGTATTGCTATATAGGAACACTTTTATTTTATTCCGATATTCCGCCATACATATCCAAATAATCCTTTAAATAACAAGACTAAAATAACTACTATATATATCAGTACGTAACTAGGTAAAAGTAACTCCTATATAAAACAAAACTAACCACTTTGTAAACATAGAAAAGTTATTTCTTCACTCTTGATAAGATTTTTTTTTTTATTTAGACAATATTTTATATATATTAATTTAAGTAATTTAGAGGGTTAAACTTTTTCACTTTTTCCAATATTGCCTCCATCAATGTTTAGTGACTAGTCATTTTCAATATGCCGATATCTAATTGAAAAGTTCAAAGCAAATCGTAAGCTTTGTTAATACTTGTGTAAATTTGAATAATATAATCTGATAATGAAATTCAATTTTGAGCAGAAATTCGACATCTTTAAGACTCCCGTCATCTACCATTTTGATTCATCAGTGTAACTGCTTATCCTACTGGTATTTTACCACGTTAACTACATCTTTACTATTCTATCAATGCAATGAGTAGATTGAAAGAGCAAAAATAATGAAGGTTCCTATGGAATTATTTTTCCCGATTTTAAAAAATATTTCGTAAAATATTTTTAAGACCGGCAAACCCACAATGAATCATAAAACAGATAAAAAATATTTTTTAGAGAATCTAGGAAAAAAGTAATTCCCACAACTTGATATTTTCTGCTCTTTTCGGATGGACATTTTGTGTTTAAATGATAAAAAACAGTAAGAATTTGAGGACGATAACAGAGAATTTTATATTACATTCACAAAAATTAATATGCTCTGCAACATTTTTGTTTCAAAACGCATACATAACATGATCACATTTTTTCATATTATTATTCATTATTCAACAATAATGGCTTTCTCTGTTGCATATCAACAATTAGATATTCACAGCTTGTTCTTACCAATGCATTCATTTCTGTTTTGTTATGATCAAATACAGAGAGGTTGGGATACATAATATAGATAACCATAAGAAGTTATTTTTCCAGAAAACATTCGGAAATTTTATTTTTCTCTTTCTCTTCAATAGAAAATCAATTTTACCTTTCACTTATATGATTTAGCGACAAATATTGAAAAGGCAGAGGTGGCTACCATAAAGATAATACCTATATTTGTTCTCATCTTGTGGTAAGTTAGACTCATTACAACAAAACTTGTTCAACCTGATTTTTAAGCGATCCTTTTGAAAACTTTTCTGAAAAACAGCTTGAAAGCTTTTTTTTCCTGACTGAAGATGATGAATGAATGAAAGAGGAAAATATTATCAGATTTTATTAAAGATTAGCTTGCAATTTGAAATATGTAAGATTTGATAAATACTCACGTATAATAAATGTCTATATGCACATGATTTCATACCTTTAGAAATTTAAGACAGACGCAATAATATCTAATGGAAGAAAATAACATTTTCCAGGCAATTAAAAAAAATATTTGTTTAACGTGTAGAGACAATAGAGAAAAGTGAAATGGCTGTAACTTTTAAGGTATTGAATATATTGTTATAAATCTGGAGTCAAAAAATAAGTTAAGGTATTAAAGCTGTAAATCATTTTAAAGAATTCAAAATATGAAAGGCCAAATATCGTCATTTTTTTCGAAAACTTGTATGCCGTTCTGTTTTGTAAAATTTTAACTTTATTTACATTGGCAAGAAAATACTGTCTATCATTCGGAATGTAAACAGTTAAATAATCTAATTTAGTGATCATTGCTTATACATGTTTCTTCTGATAATTATTCTGAAAAGTTCATTTAACCGTTTCTCTATACTGTTGAAATACTTCACGATATCAAGCAGTAAAACCAAGACAGAGGCCGCGTTTATCGATATGTAACTAAGAATCGATGTACATTTATTTCTTTATTTGATAACTTGTTTCCTTGAATATGAAAAAGAAAAATCCTCCTAAAACACTAGTGCCCTTGACTATAAGAGAAAACCTTTTTTTTTTTTTTTTTTTTTTTTTTTGCTTATGGATTAAACCACTTTTTTCATTCTATAGTGTACATCATTAAGCATCCAATGCTTCCTTCATTGCTAGTTTCGTAATTTCTTACATTAGTTTATCATATTTCTGAAAAGCATTTATTGAAAACTTTCGGATATTGTGTTAATTAAAGCATGAGAGTTACATTGAAACAAAATCTTGAATTCAAAATAGAATGCTTCAAAAGGTTTACTGTTTTTCAAATTTAAAAATAATAACTTGACTTTCCTTTGTAGTATTATATCGTGAGAATAATTAACCGAAAGACTGACTTGTACATTGTTATCAGTGGAAATACTATATCAAAAAAAGGCATTTGTTTCATTGTGTGTGTGTGTGTGTGTGTGTGTGTGTGTGTGTGTGTGTGTGTGTGTGTGTATGCGTGCGTGTGTGTGTGTGTGTGTGCGTGTGTGTATTCAAAAAGGATCGTCATTATTCAGGTACAGAGAAGTACTGAAATCAATTATTCCATTGTCATAGACTTCGAATGAACAATAAATTATTAAAACTGATTATGAATGAATTTTTATTATGCATATGTTGCTTATTAAATTCCTTAACAATTTAAATAACAAGTAAGTCAGCATTAATAAATACTTTTTTTTTTAAAGAAAATTCTTTCATAAATTATTATTGAGACAAAAAATTACTTAATAAAATATTATATCCCCGTCAGTACTGACTTTTCAGAAATTAAGCTCAGTCACAGAATAATTGTTTTTACATTCAAATAAAAAAAAAAAGAAGCATCGAATATTATTAAGAATTATAGAAAAAGAAAATGAAATCTTGCGTGTGGGGATTTCTCAACATCATGAAAATTGCATTCACACATACATAACACCAATTCTTATTTGATTTCGTATATACTCCTCTTTTCAGACTAAGCACCGGCTAAACAAGTTTGAGAAGATTCTTAAAATAAAATAGCTGTGAAAGAGAGGTCGCCTTTACTTACTCATGCGTACTATCTGCTCGCTTCTTTGTTCATGGATAACAATTATAGAATAATTTTCATTACTTTCCTCTACGCCGGTAACATCCAATTCGAATTACTTCGGTTGAGCAGCGATGGAAATAAGTTTTTCACACTGTTTTTCCTCAATTATTTTGGATTACTAACTCAAAACGGGTTTTTAGAACGATAATGAAAAAAAATATATATATGATTATATAAATTCTTTAAAATGTCCGTTTTGCGGTTATCATAGTTCTTTCGTCTGTAATTAGATTCGAGGAAAACACTGAGGTAATGAAACATTGTATAACAAATCCTTTCTACTAATAGGTAATTATTTGAAGATGTGATGTCTCATTATAAAGCGATATTTTTAAGAAAGGAAAAGTAATTTTGCGGTACATTCAAAGGGGAAAGGTTTGCTTTGGGTTTTGTTTTATTAACATCACACTAGAAGCAACACGAGGGATATTGGTGACGGACCTCGTAATTTTGAACCTCGTCACGTGATGAGGATGTCACCTGAGCTGGCACTTCCCTCTCCCAATATGCCTCACTTTCGGAAGGACTCTGAGCCTCGATAGATTTAACGTGCATCAGCCCCGATTACACTGTGGATCTAGGCTCGAACCGACTACTCGACAAAAACCGCCGGCCGCAAGTCCGTGACCATGACTACTAGGCAACCGCGGCCACTAAGGGGGAAGGATTTGTGCTCTTAAGAGAACACATATGTGTATTATTCTATCCGTAATATTTAAAATCAAAAATTATTTAATTGTTTAAGAGACCGTAAAAAATACCTTCATACTTCTCTTCTTATTAGTTACTCTTAAAATAATTATTTTATTATCATGTCTGTTCGAGTTATTATTGCTTACCATTTGATTGACATCGTTGAAACGTTCAAATACATAAAAATCCGCCTCTATATCCGCCATTTCAGAGGTCCTGGTTTACTTTTAATGGTCCCACATAGCTCAGCTGGTTCACGAATTTCTGGAAAAATAGGATATTCGCCGGATGTATTGGCCAGCCAGATCTCCAAACCTCAATCCTATAGAGCAAGCCTGGAACGCTCTGAGGAGGGCAACTACAATTCGCAAGCCGAGAACCATCCAACACTTGAAAATAGAGTTGCTGAACGAGTGGGACCAATTGCCACAGGAATTCATAAACTCTCTTATTTCCAGTATAAAATCACGTTGCGAGACCTATATATCTGTAAGAGAGGACCATACCCCCTTATTAACCCATTTTTTTTAATTCTATTCTGCAACTGGTGTTTCATACCTTGCAACTCCGATGAGTGTTACGCACGATAAGACGTGTGTATTATAACTGTTAAATGGTCATTTTTTTTTTGTTTTATATCAACCCTATGTACACACCTAATTTCATTAAAATCTGTCCAGTAGCTCTAGAGATAATTTTAAATTGAGGAAAATAGACAGAAGATTAGGCTTTAAATTGAATTTTTAACTAAAAGTATTAAATAAAATTTCAAGAGTTCAGATTATTTCAATTTATATTTTTCAATCTCAGAAAAACAGGAAAAACCTTGAAGATCAAGGGGTAGGGGTATAAATAGTATACTGGCTGCGATATCCTAGAAAAATGGTCACGAATTTCATGTCCGGCAATATTTAAGCGGAGTTGCGGATTCGAGTCCCTATTCCACCAAAGAATGAGAGTCCTGCGCATCAAAGGGTATCAAACTTGAATGTTCTCATGTCATGTGCATTAATTTGATTGTTTATTAATGTTGCACTCAGAAGCAACGCGAGGTCTATTGGGAACCAATAACATAATTTTGTTAATCAAAGTCAAGTAATGAGGATGACACCGGTGCCCCATTCTCCAAACTCATATTTTGCGGAATTAGAAGAATGAAGTACTGGTTCAGATATCGTTCTAGTCCTTTGATCATGGTTCAAAATTATGAGTACAATCGCCAATAGTCCTCGTGTTGCTCCAAAGCGACGTTAATTTAAACCAACAAATCAATAAATCATTCAAATTTTTATTAACCACCCAAGGGGCTATTATTTTAGTTGGATCACTTTTCGCGTACCAGATCACTTTTCGTGTACCGGATTACTTTTCAATTTTTGAACGTTTGCCTCAATTTTAATTACATTTAGCTTACATATATTCAATTTGACAATTTATCGTTTCTTTAATTTTAATTGCATTTAGTTTAAATATATTCAATTTAAAAATTTATCGTTTGCTTTAGTTTTAATTACATGTAGCTGATATAATATTCAGTTTTAAAATTTATCGTTTCCTTTAACTTTAATACAGGAGAAGTTTACTATTGCCCATTTCCCGATATTTCATCATTTGCTTTAATTCTTACATTTAATTGAGTAACATAATAATAATTATAAAAAGCGCACCTTGGATGGCTAAATCTGTTATTTGCAAAATTTTGCATCGAACTTTTTCATTTTTTTAAATTTGTATGTATTTTACTTCAAATTAAAAATATCATTGGTTTTTTTTTTTTTTTGTACCTGATGTCGCTATTTTTCCTTACTGGTGTCCCGGTTTGTCTGTTTAGATGTGGATGGCCATTGCTTTTTCTTGTCTCATTCTGATTACGCGCACTCTGAACAATCCTGTGGACAACCAAAGAATACCATCCGATGCCATGGACGAGTTCTATCAGAAACTGATATCCACTTTCGACAAGTTCTTAGCCCCGGACGCAGCTAACAGAGACGGTTCTTCAAAGACAAGAAGTCTCCCAAATGATGTGATTTACAGTACCAGTGAAAAATTACCAATGGCGGAAAGTACGGGATCAGAAAGGAAATTGAAACGTGATGAAACTGCTGCCGAAAGTCATCTGGAGGAGATGGAGATAAATCCTGAGTAAGGGGGAAAAATGATTTTTTATGCAGATTTTTTGTAGCATAATGTTAATGTATCATGTGGACCTAAAATTTTAAAAAAGCATGCAATGTATTTATATTACTATGAATTTAATCAGCGTAAAATTTCAATGATAAGATCTTTTTGAGAATAAGCTTCCTTTCATTTTACGCTTGTTTCCAATTCCTTTTTCCCTCCCACGTTTTTACTTTACCTTTTTAACGTAAGACGACTTTTTTTTTATTCAGTTTTAATACTGCTGCAGCGACTTTCTTCTACAACAGCTCCAGAAGTTAAAATTCCTTACTAACTAGCCCGAATGAGATGTCTTCTTTAGCCCAGTTGGTTAAGGCATGACAAAAAGCTACCGATCAACTTTCCTTCGGACCCACTCGAAAAGGCAGGGTTCGAAACGACAGCGGTTCTCAAGGTCACCAACAACTCCTTCCTCCTCCACATGGCACGGGGTAGTATAACAACCCCTGATGCCTCGGCGAAAATCCCAGACGCCGAAGTGACTGAAGAGAACGTCCTATTCGAACTAGTTAGCATGGCATTTTAACTTCTGGAGCTGTTGTAGAAGAGAGTCGCTACACTGCTAATGAGTATTTTTCTCTTTCAAATTTCATTGGTAAACTCTATTTAATAGAGGTCTCTTATTCGATGGAATAAATTCGAAAAAAAGAAATTTGCTTCAATCTCTTAATAGTAGTTTCCTCCTATATATGAGGTTTCCTAGTCACACAAAAGAGCACGCACGAGGTTCAGAATTTCTATGTATACCCCTTTAAGATCCACACATATTTTTCTAATGAATAGGGAGGTTTTTATTTATTTATTTATTATTACTGTATTATATATAAAAAGTAGTGGTACGTGTATGGAATCCATTGCGTCAAATTCTTCTATTTCATTTGATGAAAATCTTTTGCCTCATGAAGCACCCTCAGAGGCTTACCTTCTTTTGGTAGGCTCGGTCATCATGATCCAGAGGCAACCTAGTGATCTCTTCCTTTCCAATAGGGTTTACTTGTGACGTCTTCCCTTCATTACCTGGCTCTTGAGCCATATCTAAATCTAATTATATTATAAAACTACTTAACGCCAAATGAAGATACGCAAAAGCAAATCAAAAGTCTTTATTTATTATCCATAGAATATTTTTTGACGCTCTCTCTAGAATCCCCACCTAATTCACAATCCTAATTCATGATTTAAATAAGAAATATAACTTACCAGTTATACTCATTCTTAATTCCACAACTCTCTTCAAACAGTAACTGCGTAGCTTAATATTTATTGTGGAACTCTCTTCAACCCACCAAACTAATAGGAGAATTTCAATCACACAAAATAACAATTCACAGACAGCAAGTCTTTATCCTCTCTCTCCCCTCATTTCCCATTAATTATATTTAATATATCTTTGTATCTAAATCACTTCGCTTCACTTCTGTTTTCGTCTAATATACCTGATCACGTTTCATTTGGGTTGAGAAGAAATTGTAATTTTATGCAATTCAAACTGATAAAAGTTCCCAAGGTTAGTGAAGAGAAAATCACGAATGGCTCAACGTCACAAACCCGTTGCACTAAAATTCTTCTACTCCATTTGAAGAAAATATTTCGCCTTTTAAGAGCCTTTCCTTCTTTTCGGCCATCATCACTCTGAAGCAATCTAGTGATCTTTTTCTTTCCAATGGGGATTTACTATCTAGTAGACACGGATGGCACGCCCCCGATATATTCCAACGATCCTTCTCCAATTTCGAGCCTCTTTCTTGTCAAGTATTTTTTGACTTCCTTTCCTCGTTTTTTCAAATGTGTAGATCACAGTCACATCTTGTTTAGCGCAACATGTCCTCCTCTGTCTCTTGCGCCATTAAACTGCACCATCATTCTCTCGCGCCTCTTAGAAGGGTAGACCAATGGTAGTCCAAAAGTTTCAAGTCCGATTACGGGGAGGATGTTCGAAAGATATCTGGTTAAGTTTCTTTAATGTGTGTTGCATTGCACCAGCTGTATGGGATATTGCAGTTGTGGAAAAATTATTTCTCGGTGTTCTTAACCCACTCTGACTTCTATCGCCAATCTGACTGGAAAATATCTATAGTAAGACTAAACTTAGGTTCTGCGCTTGCCCAGAAGTAAATAAAAAGCTTAAAATAGGGAGTTATTTTAAAAATTAAAAAGGAATAATGGCGAAGAAGTTTCTATTGAATGCGTAGAGACTTATCAAAATATTTAAGAAAGCTTTTAAAAAAAAAATTTAAGAGTTTTTGAAAATCTAGTATAGTTAAGCAAAAAATTTAACAAATTTAAAATTTTTTTTTATGCATGTTTCAGAATTTTGCGTTGCCACCGAATTTTGTGCACATAGAACAAAAAATGTTGAGCGGAAACGAAGTTTACTTCATGTTTCTAAAAATTAAAGAATTAATTTCATTAAACATCAAATAATTATCAGGATGAGAAAAGATATGAGGCAGATAACTATTGAAGGGGGAAGGAGGCGCGTGGGAATTCTGTTCGGTTGTCCAGTCTGGCATGTTAAGAAAGCTTATGTTTCTTTAATTGGTAAGACCGAGAGAGAGTGCGTTCTCTCTCTTTCTTCTCTCTCTCTGATTGATCGATAGAAAAGGTTCCTAACGATATCATGGATGGAAATAAGGTTTTTTGACACTTTGAAAAGGAATAATACTGATACCAAGAAAGAACAGCCCAAGACTATTGAATATTGAAATAAAGTACATTGAAAGGAGAAAAGGAAGGGTTTAAAATATGTTTATACTTAAATTTGGTTTGGTTTCATTAACATCGCACTAGAAACAACACGACGGCTATTGGAGACGAACATCATAATTTTGAACCTCGAAGTGACGAGGACGACATCTGAGATAGCACCCCCTCTCCTAATTTCTACACCATGCCAACAGGAGGACTTTGGGCTCTGACATATTTAACGTCCATCAGCCTCAGCTATACGATGGGCTCGTATAGCTGAGACTCGAACGCATGACTCAATGAAACCCACAGGCATCGAGACCAATGCTTTAACCACTAGGCTACCGCGGCCTTGTTTATGTTTAAAGATTTGATCCATAATCGAGTAGAATTTCTCGTCATTTGTGTAGGAGGATGTTGATTCTGATTGGAGTGGGTGAACTTTTGCATTGTCCTGGAGAAAGAGAGCATTATGCTGACTCATCTTGCTACTATTTGGACGAGACCTGGATGAATGAAGGTCATTCTCAAAATCGAGTGTGGCAAGACACAAAAATTAAAAGCAGATATGAAGCCTCTTCTTCTAATTTAGCAGTAGGTTTGATTGCATCTAAATGCAAAGGAAGGAGTTGTCGCTAATATTTATATAAGAGGTTTTGGTTTGGTATTTTAAACCACCTTGAGTATTTAACTGTTGGAATGTGATAAATAATACTAGAGATTTCTAATAATGATTCATAAAGCTTATTTGGAGATAAGCTTGGTAATGGATTGGATGAAGATATGAAACATGATAGAAATTTTTTTTTCATTAACGGGTGTTATAAATGAGCTAATAGAATTAATGATGCGTGCTAAAAAAAAAAAATTTCGTGCGCATTTTTTCTTTCTTTGCACAATTTGGCGGATTTCATTGGTTATTAGTCTCCCCTTTCTCTCGGTATAACCCAAGTTTCGATAACAACGGCTGTGAATCGTCCTTCGTAGCTTTATCAGTGCTCCCAAGTTAAGATGAAGCAGAGTATAAGTAATTCGAGATAAAAACCAACGTTTTATATGGTGGCAAAATTTATTTAAAAAAGAATATTGAAATGTTAGTTAAAACTTGTCGCAAATGTCTAAATATTGCATTGTTAGGCAAATAAGAACGATTCCCAAGGTTTCAGAGCTCTAGCTTGATGGGAAATCGGTTAAATTAACGATCGAAAATTTGATGACACTCTGATACACACATACCAAGTGAAATACAGAAAAATGTTGTAATAAATTTGGGACATTGAGCAATTCCGGATTTTCTCCTCACTAGCCCCGGGGACTTCGTGATTATTTGAATTGCATAAAATTTAAATTTGTTCTCGACCCAAATGAAACGTGATTAGATAAATTAGATGAAGATAAAAAGTGTAGTGAGCTGAATGAGAGATGTAGTGATACATAAATGAAACAGACTGAAAGGAAAATGAAGGGAGATAGTGGTTAACGACTTGCTGACAAAGATTTATAACTTGGTTTGAAACTATTCAATTATTGTTGTGCATTGAAACGAATAATACCTGAAGTGTTCAGATAAAAATCAGATGTCTGTAGGAAGTGATTGAATCAAACGAGTGGATTGGTAAGTTAAGAATTTAGAATTGATAAATTAATTGAGTTAACGAGAGAGAGCGATTTTCGCTACCTATGGGAGTTATTAATAAAGCATTTTGATTTGTCCTTCCGCGTCTTTAATTGGAGTCAATATTTATTGCTTGATATCTTCAACTAAGATATGGCGCAAGAGCAGAGTAATAAAAGACGGTCGTAACAGATTAGCATATGAAGAAAAAACGATGCCAAACGCTTATTTGATCGTTAAATAGCTTATCATGTTTGCTACGGTAAAGTGTATACAAGCCGTCTGCTTCTTTTTAAAAAGTCCTATTTGTATTTAATAATCTTTTTTTGCATTTTTACTGTATGTTTTTATTTATAACACCAAAAAAGAATAGAACATGTTTTATTAGCAACCCTAGGGGAATTGTTTGAGAGTATCACTTTTGGCGCACCAGATCACTTTTCGTGTACCAGATCACTTTTATTTATTTTTTTTTCGTTTGCTTTAATTTTAATAACATTTAGCTTAAATATATTCTATTTAATAATTTATCCTTTCCCTTAATTTTAATATCGGAAAAGATTACTATTGTTCATTTCTCGATATTTCATCGTTTACTTTAATTCTTACATTTAATTGAGTAATTTAATAAATAACTATGAGAAATCGCATCTTGGGTGGCTAAATCTGTTCTTTGCAAGATTTTGCATTAGTAATATTATTTTCATAGCACATTTTCCAGTGACAATGATAGTGAGATGAGTGTAAACTACCAGTAATAAGTCTACTTTTTGGCGAAAGGATTTAAAATAAAACTTAATAACAAGTACAGTTTTTTTTTATTAAATTAATTATAAAACAATAAAAAAATAAGTTATAGATAATAATACCTTTAGCTATATTAAATTTTTTTCGTCTATGTTACCACAGTAGCATAGATGGTGGGTTCAAATGCGGTCACGTGATAGACAAAGAAAGTCAGAGTGATGTATTTACACATCTGTTACATTTATGAAAACAAATTTTATTTTAAAATAATAGTCTACAGTTTTTCCGCCTTTCAAATGTCTATAACTATTAATTTACATGCGTAATAGAGAATAAATCTGCGTGCGGTGTGGCAAATTTGTAAGAAAAATAAGCATGAATTACATTCTTTCGATATTTGTTGTAAATATCACTATTCATGCATAGCATCTTGTGTTTTCTTAACAAGCATGAAATTCGTTATAAAGGATGTTTGCGTTCACGGAAGAAGTATTTTTACATTGTCTTGTGATAGAAGTATATGAAGAAAAAAAAATAGATAAATGAAAAGGAAAAGATCTAGATAGCAAAATACGACGCCAAAGACATAAATAGGCCTTTAGCAGTTTGAAAAAAAAAATCTTTCTTTACTTTTGTTTTTCTTCGAAAATCAACGAAAGATAAGTAAGATATATAATGACTAGAATAGTGATACTGAAGTCTGACTCAAAATAAAATATCTACAAATATTTTTCGCGATATTTTTGTCTTCCTTTTCCGTAAGCAGATTCTTTTTTTATCACCATTATTATATTCAAAATTAGCTTCTTTTTTTGGTCTATATAGGTCTTAAAGAGATATCAATTCTCTCTATCTCTCTTTGTTTATTTGAAAATATTCTTACATATATTTTCTAAAAAACTATTTCTTCAATAAATGAAGTGTATTAATGAATGGGCTTAAAATTTAACAAAATGAATTAATTATAGGTTTTTTATCTCCAGAAATGTACAAGAAAATTCTTATTTTTTCATGATTCCGTTAGTTATTTCATTTCCCATTTTGAAATTTTTGAACTCCTTAATGCTAAGAAAAGTTTCAAATATTTTTGTTAATTTGAAAATTTAATAATAGAATAGTATGTGCAAATAAAAATTACATATATTGGGAAGTTTTTCCTTCGTTATTAACCCTGCAGCAATCTTAAAGTCTAATTAAATATTCAATAAGTTCAAAACTCCAATTAAAGATACATAAGACGAAGAGAACACAATTTATTACCTTTCAAAGAATATGCTAGATCTCTCTCTCTCTCTAACTCTTCTTAAGTCAGTGTATCCTAGTTTATATTCCAATAATAAAGTCTAAGCTTACAAAATCACTCCTGATTAAGGCAGCATTGATTGTTCAGCAGCAGAAATCTGTTGTTTCAGTTCAAATAAACTTCTGATAGCGCACATACTTTATCTTTTATTATCTCTCTTTTATTATTTCCACTGTGTCCGATCCAATTGCGAGGAAGCTCCAAAGCTTCTGAAACAGATTTTGTGAAATAGCTTTATGAAGAATAAGCGAGACAATATATTTTTCACTACGTAAAACTTCCATCGTTTTCCTTTGTATTCATGCATTGCCTATCCTTCTGTGTCGTTTGTTTTCAAAAATATTCTGAAAACAAACGACATCAAAGATGGATAATAGATATAATGTAATATAATATAATATAATATAATATAATATAATATAATATAATATAATATAATATAATATAATATAATATAATACAATACAATACAATACAATACAATACAATACAATACAATACAATACAATACAATACAATACAATACAATACAATATAATATAATATATCCATTTTCATAACCACAATATATCCATATAATATATCCATTTTCACATTACTTTTTTTCTAATCAGTCACAAAAACAGTTATAGCAAGCGATTCATTTAGACAATTAACATGTATTCCACAACCAAACGATTATTAAAATAATATAAAAAAATTAAAAAATAATAATAAAAAAATAAAATAAATACTGAATTAAATACTAAAATCAAAACAAACGATATGATATAAAAGTAGATAATGTTTTGTTCAAATGTTAAGATAAAAGCAAACCGTAAGATTAGTCTTAAGAAATCTTGTTACTAAGGTAGAAGAGTTTATTCATTTAAATTATATTACATATCCCCCCCCTTTCAAAAGTAAGCAGCTGGCGGTGCATAAGTTCCTACTACATCCTCTGGAAGAGAAGTAAAATGAATTTTAGTGAAATTGGCATTTGAGCAAAACTCTTGGATTACAAAACACATGAAAAAGATAAATGTAAAATAAAACAAAAGCAATAAAAATATATGGAATTCGTGAATTTCACCAAGCGCTATAATATAATACAAAATAAGTAAATGAAATAAATCACCAACATAACATTGAATTCGACTTCAATATTCTTAATAATGTATGAATTCAATATCAATACTATATCATTGTTTTATTTTTATAATAATACTATATTTTAGCATTCACATTGAAGAATATTGTTATTGTAATACATTACATTTAAATTCACAGTACAGACTGGACACAGCTCAAATATGGTTCAAAGTTCATTGTCCAATTACTCAAAATATGAATTTCAACTTAATATTGTAACATTGGAAATAACGTACGTTTAATAACCCTGTTATTGTTCTTTAATAGAACAAACTTATTCATACCAAAAATTATAATTTCCCTAACTGATATTGAAAAATAGGGAACTCATATTATTCAAACTTACAAAAATAAAATGCATAATAAAATTCAAAATGTTATAATTCATTTACTCAAATAAGTTATCTCATGGAAATCAATAATTAGATCATTCCTATTCTAAATTAGAAATTTAGTAAAATGAAGAACAAATGAGAAATACTTCATATATACACTCAATGTTATATACTTAGTAAAATATTAAAATACAATACTCTACACTTCCAAAAGCAAATACTTAATCACATATAATGGAGAGATAATTTACTCTCTCAAAAATAGGATATTCAAAGGTATATTATAACCTGAGTCCTTTAAACGAAATATGTTCGAGAGAAAAAATTTAGAAAAAATCATGACAAATTTAGGTTATCCATTTTATTGTTGGGAAAATATATTGGAGGAAATCTATTGAAGTTATTTTAGATTTTCTGGAGAATTCAACAGTTTAATGACTTCGATGTTAATATTACTTGGAGAGCACTGTCCTTTTGAAATTTTATATTCTAAAAATTTAATTCTTGTTTTACCAAATCGACATTTAGAATTTTTTTAACTTCATGTTCTCCTTTTCACAGATAGTAAACATTTTTCTTAGATGCTTGACATGATCTTCCCTACTATCTGAATGTACTACAATATCATCAAAGTAATTTAGTGCAAAATTTATCTGATACTTATTTAAAATTTGTCTAATAGTGCCCTGGAAAATATTGGGGGAATTTTTCCATCCAAAAGGTAGCCTCAGCCATTCATATAGTCCAAAATTTGTTGTGAAAGGTAGTTTTTCAGTATCACTATCGTTAAATTTAATGTTCCAATAACTTGATGTCAAATCTAATGTCGAAAAATGTTGAGCTTTTGTTAACTAATATAAGATGGAATCTATACTTGGAACGGGTTCTAAGTCTCTTTTAGTAATTTGATTTAATTTTCTGTAATCAATGCACATTTGTGTCTTTTTACCTTCTTCTTTCCTCGTAACTAATGTTACAGGAGCAGCATTAGGGACCATGTGGTAGTTTAATAATATTTCCTTTTAAAAGTCTCTCTCAATTTCTTTGTTATTCTGAGGTGAAGTACGATATGGATGTAAGGATACTGGTAATTCAGAAATGAGAACTATCTTCTGAGGTTCGAGTCTAATACGGCCCACGTCATAACGGTTCTCAGAAAAAATATGTGAAAAATTGTCTAGCGAAGAATTCTGACTTTCCGCTTCAGTATTCCATGGTGAATATGCTTTTGTATTGCATTGCGAATTTTCCTCCACAGACACAGTGCATTTTTCCGAGCTAGAAAGTGACAACCAATCCCTTCTATTCGAAGTTCCAAATCCTTCACAACATTTTGTATTGCTCTTAAATAGACCTAAAGAAACTGACGACACATTTAATTTAGAATAATTTGAAATTTTTCCATATTGTATGACATGGTAATTAGGAAATCTAAACACCATGTCAAAGAAAGTAAGCAATACGGGATATTAATTTTAAAAGCTAATAATTCCTCAATCCTTTTAATTTCTCCAATCTTCATCGTGACCTCAATAGTTAAATTATTCAGAATGGACACAGAAGTTTGACGAATTGGAGGTTGGTATCTTGTGGGAAAATTTTCTCTGTATTTAATTAAAGACCAAAAAATTTTGTTAAAGTAATAGGATCATATTCCTTTCCTGGTAAAATAGTCTCGACCAACAGTCATGGTCATAATTGTTCTTTATCTTCCTTCAGTTCAAAGGTTTCTATATGTTTGTTGTTCTGATCGAATAAATTATCATGTACACAATCGCCAAAATGACTAGTTAGTCCTGATATTTCTCTTGCACCTTGATTCTTATTCTGACCAAATGACTCATACTTGTGTGGTTGAGACCTAATTTGTCCTTGGAGATGATAAGGCTTACGTTTATCTTGATAACAGGGCTTTTGTTGCGTTTGAGGAACATAATCATGATACACTGTATAAGTTGTCTGATGATAGTTTATAACAACTTATTTTCGACTTTGACTTTCTTGTGATTGGTGACTTGAGCCTTTATAGTTAGTTTTATTATGTTGATATTCAACTGAAGTTTTAGATCTTATAACGTGGTTATTTTTTTTCTTAGAGTAGACCTAACACTTTCATACTTATCTAATTTTTCGGCCACTTCATAAGGAGAAACAAAATTGGCCCACTGATCGATGAAATGTTCTTTACCTTCATCATTTACCCTATATTTAATCTGGTTTGCCACTATTAATTTTTTTAATTTGTCAAAGTATTGATTTCGAGCTCTCTGAGGTATTCCGAAAAATAAGTATTTAGTTCATGAACGGAAATACGCCAAGTTGAGCCATTATTCCTCTGATGCGAATAAAATGTTTGTCTGAATCTTTCAGAATTTTGTCTACAATGTTGAATTAAGAGGTTCTTTATCTTTGCAAATTCCTCTTCATAATTTGGACTTTCTGAGATAAAAATTTTCTTATCTCAAATACCCGCAAAGTGGACTCCACATTAACACCCAGTTCCTCAGTTGGATTTATAAGATCTTGCTTTGTGCCCTTAGCCAGAAAACTCATGATTTTTTTTATATTGGTAAATATTAAAACATTAAATTTACTCTCTTTCTTGCTACTTTAATAACCAAATGAAAACATTCTAAATACTTTTAACCTTTAACATACATATAACACACATATCAAAATATAAATACCAACATACGAAAGAGTACACTGAAATTTCAAATCATTCTTAACTAGAAAATCTTAAATACAAAGAACAAATTTCTGAAACGTTACTAAATACTTTGAATGTTTAGGACACATGTACAACCCAATCACAATATTAATATCTATGATACGAAAGTTACTATTTTTTGAATATTTAAAATGTTTCTTATTCTTCATATACTCGGAATTCATTTGGCAAGGAAGGGAAATTCAAAAGGGAAGCCATTTTGTATTCTTTGAGATGTAGTCTACTAGATTCTCTGTACACAAATATTAGAAGATATTTTCTGATTTTAAATTTTCTTGCTGTCCTTTTTTTTTCTTTCTGGCAAATCCTCAGCATAGATGAATCCTACCTACTTATACAATGCCAAATCCATTGTCATAACCACTATAATAAATTAACTATTTTTACAAAAAAGAGATAGTTTATTACATTCTACAAACTACTAGACAAAATTCGAACAGTAGAATTATAATATTTTACTATTACATGTTTCAAATCAGTCACAAAAACAGTTATAGCAAGCGATTCATTTAAACAAATATTATATATTCCACAACCAAAAAAGATTATGCTTTTAAAAAAAAAACTTAATTAAATACTAAAATCAAAACAAACGATAAGATATCAAAGATGATAACAATGTTTTGTGTGTTCAGATATTAAGATAAAAACAAACACAAACCATAAGATTAGTCTTAAGAAATCTTTAATATATATATATATATATATATATATATATATATATAGCTTTGGAAAGAGTCATCACTTACGAATATATTCCATAAATTCCGTACTTTTTTTATTCAAAACTAGGACAAAGACTGGTTGTTTTCTGTTAATTCAAAAGTACCAAGAAATACAAGATAAATTTGTCTTGTTTTTCGTTTGTATTAACTTACTCAGAATTTGAGACAGTGTGTATTGAAAATATTATATATTGATTTAAATATTATGTTTGTGGGATTGTTAAAAATATTTTGCTAATCAATACACATTATTTTTAAAGTAAAAAAGGGAATATCTCTCACCGATTTAATCAAATCTGCTATTGAAAATTATTTTGTATTATAGTTGTATAAGGCAACTGACTTTCTTAAACTTTAACATAATATCAGATAGTAATACGGATTTTGTTCGAAGACAGAGGTCAAACACACAAACGATAAAAATGTTTACTCTCAGGGAATTATAAATTGCTAGTAAGAATTTAGAAAAATCAAGGGAGGGGGATGGTAATACATTATGTATCTGATATACACAGAAATATATGCATATGATAAGTTTTGTGTAACAAATACATAACCCATATTTCTTTTCTTTGCTTATGAAACATAGCAAAAACAATTTCTACTTCAACATATAAAGTTTTACTTAATACATATTTCGAATCACTCATCTGAAATTTCCCGTTGCGCTATTCGGACAGTTTTAATGTGTTTCTATTATTAAACCATAAGACTATTCTTACGTCTCGATTTTCATCTTTTTATAAATCTATAATACCTATTTTATGCTAAAATATCTCCAAAATAGGCGTTTAAATATAAGGTATTTGAATCTCAGTTATGGCAAATCTATCATAAAATTATGACTTAGTCATTTTGGTCATGAACTCGTTGCCGGCGTTGTTACCGTCGGGTCGTGGGTTCGAATCCTGATGTTATTAAAATTCCACCGTGTAACGGGATGGATATCAAATCTATCGAGGTCCCTAGTCCTCCCGTTGGCATGGTGAGGAAGTTTGGAGAAGAAACTGTAAAAGCTCAGATATTATCTTCGTTACTTGACGAGACTCAAAATTATATGGTCCGTCGACAGAAACCCTTGTGTTGTTTCTAAATGTGACTTTAACAAGTAATCAGTCGCAAAATACGTCATAAAATTTCGACTCACCGTTACCAACATTAAAATATTATTCATAAGATATCAGGTAACGAACTTGAATCTCTAAATTTGCGAGCATATAACGTATAAATGGCTCTATACTATTTTCATATTTCAATCTCTCTATACTATTAGCATTATGCCATATTTCAATCATAATTCAGCATTATTTTTATCTATGTAGATTCGCTACGTTATAAATAAATAGATTTGTGCACATAATCTCTTTAAAACTACATATACGCATGATTGGAGAAAGAATTTCTTGCTCACTTTGCAAGAAATAAAAATAGAGAATATTTGATTTCCATAGATAAAGAAAGATAAGATTATAAGTTCAAAAGAAAAAGATGAACACCAATTTTGAGTTGTTGAATTTATATTTTGTTCTTAGAGTAAGGGAATCTTGTTCTTCCAATTAATGTGTATTTCTAGAAAACTAAGATATGAAGCACGTAATAAAACTTTAATTCTTCAAAATCTTTACATATGTGTATATACGAGGAGTATTTCAAAAGTGTTAAGACATTTTTGAAAGTTATAATTTCTTAGTTGTGGATACAATATATTTTCTCTCAATATCTACGTTTGAATGATCCTTCAAAGAAAGCAATTTTTGGAATGTTGTTAAGCTCCTTTGTCCTTACTCTTTTAATTTTCTTTAGCTATTCGAAAATATCATTATTTTTAAAATAGATGGATAATTATAGGCTTTAAACTCAAATTTTAATTTTAATTCATTTAAGGGAAGCAATCACCAAGCTCAAACACCATCGAAAAAGATGGGTAATAGAAGCTAAAAAAGTTTTCGTTTGACGGAAAAGCTCATCCTGCTGCTAGGACTAAATATTCTTACTTATATATATTTTCTTGGTATTTATGGCTGCAATCTGTTGAACTTCTTTCATATCAATATTCGAATGGTCGAAAACCATTCGAGAAGAGTGGAACGACGATTGTTTTATAACAGACGAAATAGATTCTAAATTTTTATCTGCTCTGGCACTCGAGGAAAGGCACTTCCGTTTCAACTTCCCGTTTCGAAAGGAGCAATCACATATCCCTAATCATATTAATTCACTACACCAAATTCCATGTAAGTCAACTCAGTTATTTTCATATAATTTTCACCGAGAAATTTTTAAATCATCTTCACAGAGCTAAGCTTAATATTCAATTGCAATTCTCATTGTGAAGAAGCTCAACAAAATTCCAAAAGTTACTTACCTGGAGGACATGAGCCATACAGATAGGACGACCATACATTAAAGAATAAAAAGGAAAAGATAATGTAAGAAGCTATGTGTATTTTATAATGATTGTGACGTTGAATTATTCGCGATTTTCTCTTCAATAAACCTCGGAGACTTTATAGTAAATTGAATTGCATAAAATTACAATTTCTTCCCAATCAAAAATTAAAAGTAATTAGGTAAATTAGAGGAAGATAAGAAGTGAAGCAAAATGAATCAGAACTAGTCGTTTATAAATAAAATTAAATTCAAAGGGAGATGTAGGATAAAGTCAAGCCAATAGCTATTAATAAATTAATTTGAAATATCTTAATTAGTCTTTTGGATATAAGTGATTCTTAGTCTTAATACGAAGCTGCTGTTAATGAAAATCGTTGGAATCAGTGAGAGTCGTTTGATAAGATGAGAGTTCATATTGAAATCGTAGTCTAGAATAGTTGAGTTCAGAAGGTTTCGAGAAAGAGCGACCATATCTATTCTTCAAGGGTTCGTGAAGTATATTTTGTCTTGTTTTTGCGTTTCTTCAATTGGAGTGAGTGCAGTATTATTGACTAGACTGAAAGATGGCGGTAAAATTAAATAATGTGGAAAGGTCGTTACAGGAAATGAAGTGCAATGAATAAGAAATAATTATATAAATAAACGAAATAGAATCGAAGGGAAATGAAGGAAGATAAAGGTTAACGACTTCCTGAGAAATATTTATAATTCGGATTGAAGCATTTTAATTACCTTTTTGGATTGAAACGAATTCTAATAGAAGTGGTGAGATAAGAACCAGCTGTTAGCGAGAAGTGTTTGAATCAGAAATGTGATAAGGTTAGATCATTATTGGAGTCTAATCTAGAATTGATGAATTAATTCGGATTCGAGAGAGAACGATCTTATCTATTCATCAGTGATTTTTTAATAAAGTATTTAAGTTTTTGCGTATTTTCGGTTGGAGTTTAGAGGTTATTGAATAGTATATTAGAATGTGACTCGAATTTAGAGTTGAGTAATGAAGAACGGGTGTCACACAGTTACAATTATATTCACAACTTGTGTTTATATAAACAATTACAGTTGCCGTATTAAATGTATTGAGTGTTTCAGAATTTCAATCAAAATTAATACTAAATTAAATTAAATTTTTTAGAAATAACTTGATGGAAGTAACGGGTTTGACTCCACTGTACCCATGTGATAGCTACGATGCAGTAAGTCGTACGTGCATAAACATCCGACAACTCGGAACGACTGTGACTTTAGGTGTACAAGCAGGAAACCGTGATGGACAAACTCGACAGCACGTCCGTTGGTTTCGTTACTACAAAAGACGGGGAAATCTCCCTTTGCTCAAGAAAGAATTTTCGAAAGGTAAAACGTCTTAAAAATTTCTAGAAAACAACGATTGATCTTGTAACTAACGCATTAATTTTAGTGATGCACTGTTAGTACATCACTACAATTTTATTTAATAATTAATTCGAGACAGAATACATTATACATAAATTGAATACATAAATTTCTTCAATGTGTTTTATATTATATACAGATTTGGTGATTAAAAATTTATCTTTGCTCTCTCTCATTATGTACACTCATATTCAATAATATTATCTCATTCAAAATGTTATGCTAATTTTGAAGTAGCCTAGTGTGGGGGGGAAGTAAACTTCTGGTGCACCTACGCTAAAATACACGAAAACGGGGTTTTCACTCTCTCTTTGCTCCTTTTTCGATGTCTTGCATAAAAATACTTTTTTTTTAATGCGGCAGTTTTATTATATCTCTTCAGTTCGTTTATCTGTTTCAGCGAATTTAGAATGTCAGATTTAGAAACCATTTGAATCTAATGAAAACTAAGATATTATCATATTTGAAACTTCTGTTATTTTTATTATGTTACGGTTCATTTGATTGCTAAATAGCTATCAATTTTTAATCTCATTTTTGACGCTATATCTTAACATGCAGCTTAGTTAAAATGTAGTTCAGTTTTAAGTTTCTATAGTACTCTTTTACGGTTTCAATTGTCCTTTTCATGAAATTAAGCCATGACATATTACTTTCATAAGGACCAATACATCCAATGACCATTAAAATTGCTTCGCCAGGTAGAAATGCAAATAACAAAAGAATATTCATTGGATAAATATGCTATGTTATGCTGGAAATAACAAGTGATTAAATTTTCAAAAAAAATTTAGAAGCATTGATCCTGAGAAATCAGTACCCAGAATAACCACCTCTGTCCTCAATGACAACTCTTATACACCTAGGCATTGAATCAAACAAAGATTGGATGGCATGTACAGGTACAGTAACCTCAATGCCACAGTTCATCGACTGTAGTGACTGCCGTATGGTGATGAGCTAGTCGCTCGGCAACCATTGACTAGACGTTTTCTGTTGATGAGAGATCTGGAGAATTAGCTGGCCAGTGCATCAGCCGAACATTTTCTGTATAAAGAAAGGTTCGTACAATTCCGGCAACATGCGGTCGTGCAATATCCTGATAAAAAGTAAGGTTTTAGAGGGCTCGAAGAAAGAGTAGAGCCACGGTCCTTAACACGCCAGAAATGTAACGGCTACTGTTCAAAGTGTGTCAGTGCAAACAACGGGTGACCGAAATGTGTATCCAATTGCACCCCGTACCATCACTCCAGGTGATGGACCAATATGATGAGGTCGAGTGCACGCTGGCAATTTGCATTCTTCACGATACGCGGAGGCGATCATCATGATGCTGTAAATTCATGATTGTCTAAAAAAGAAGACTATTCGCTGTTGCTGAGTCCAGGTTCTTCTTTGATCACTCCATTGAAGGTGCTCCTGTCTGTGACGTAACGTGAAAGACAGCGGAAACCATGGTCGCCGAACTGACGGTTTATGCTGCTTCAAACGTCATCGAACTGTTCGTGCAGACACTTGTTGTCTTGCAAACGATCCTAATCCTTGACCCAGGGCTCAGGATGGAGTTATATGATTCATCAAGGTCATGAGGGTGACATGTCTGTCTTCTCGGCTGTTTGAGATAGAAGGCCGTTGAGATATAGCATGACGTTCTGTACGATCATGATGAACCCATCGGTTCCATATCCTGCAGAGTCAAGGGATCTCGACCTAGCAGAAATACTGTGGTACGATAAACCGTAATCCCGGTAAGCTACAATTCGACCTATGTCGATGCCATAAATGTATTGGTAAACAGTTATCCTGCTTATGCGAGGCATAAGAACAACTTTTCATCAAGCAACAACGTTTAAAGGCAATTTGTGTATGAGAAACCTGGTTGTACAATTTTTTCATTTAAATACACTGTAAGTATCGTTTTCTAGCGCCTGCTTTGCATTAATGCATTGAAAAGCTAATCATTTACATATCGCAGCATCTTTTTACTGTCGTTTAAATTTCTCACGAATTTAGCGTATCGCCTTCTTGGAGTTGCAATTTCAATGGTCAGTGGTGTATAATGTTTCCCTTTACTTCTAGTCTATTATAATACGAAGTCAGAGCAAAAACTTTAACAAATTTTCTCACAATAAAATTTGATTGGAATAAATCATTTCCCTCCTGATGTCCGACAGCTGAAAATGCTAGATGAAAATTGAACTTGAAATTATTCAAAAAACATTTCTATATATAAATTATATTTTTCTTTTTTAGAAGGTTTGCCATGGAACATCAATATTGGTGGAGAAAGCAATGAATTGAGAATTTCTCCATTGACCGAAATTGACTTCAGTTACAATTATTTTGTGGCAATGGTGGATATCACTCATGGATCGGACGAATTCGATAGAAAATCGAAAACTCATCAGTTCATTAAATTTTTCATTGAACCAATAAATATTGGTAAGTAAATATATAAGCTTGCTAAATTGGTTCAATTCGTGATTTTCTCTTCACTAACCTTGCGGACTTTATATTAAATTCGAATTGCTTAAAATTACAATTTCTTTCCAATCAGAATGAAACGTGATTAGATAAATTAGATGTGATATTTCAAGGAAATAGATTGAAAGGAAAATGTAGGGGAGATAGATGATAATGACTTGCTGATAGAGATTTATAAATTGGTTTTAAACTCTGTAAATAGTTTTGTGGATAGAAGCCAAAACAATTTGAAGTATGAAGATAAGGATCAATGGTTTGTAAGTTGTGATTGAATCAAACGAGTCAATGAGTAAGCTAGGAATCAATTAGTTGATCCTAATTTAGAATAGATAAGTGAATTGGGATTCGAGAGAAAGCGACTTCAGCTCTCCATCATTGACTATCAATAAATCAGTTTGGTTTGTTCCCACGTGTCTTCAGTCAGAGTTAATATTTATTATTGATATCTTCAACTAAGATATGGTGCAAGAGCAGAGTAATGAAGGATAGTTGCTAAAAGCTGTAGGAACACAGATTTATTTGAAAGAAATCTCAATTATTTTTATGAAAAAGGTTCGTACCATGAGAAAAATTAAAACTTTTCTCGTTTTATCGAGAAATGTTTGCTTTTCAAACGAAATGTTTTGTATTTTTTGAATTTTATGAATTTTTTGTATTATTAAAATCGCAATAATTAAAGGATGTGTGTTTGTTCGCGTGCGCTTGTGTGTGCATATATACAAGCGGACCCCATTTACTCGAGTTTCCATGGTTACTAAGCTGCGATTTAAGTGAATCGCGGGTTACAATATTACATACATTGAACGATATTATAAATTCCAACATCTATATGAATTTGCTGCGTTATGTTTACATTGTTTAGACATTATTTTTAATTATTACAAAAACCACTTATATAAGGAAAAAATATTTATAACTCTTAAAATTTTATCCATGAGAATTGTTGAACGAAAAGTTAATCTCACTGACCATGAGAACTTGAAAATAATATACTAAAGAAATCCAAACTGGAGCATTTCAGTTTCCAAGAAATGGGGATTCATATCCGATCCAAACATTCAAATCCAAAAACAAAACAAAACAAAAAGTAAGAAGTATTCTAATGGTCGACCCTCTCTTAATTCTAAACTTTCAAAGGATATGGCTCAAAGAAAACTGATTGTGCATCTCCGCTTGGTCGGATTTTTATTTTCTCTCTTCTGTGACGAAAGTCACTGTCCGCTCTTTACGCTCAGGCTACTTGCGGCCTTCCCCTCTTGTTTCAAACATTCAGAAAGGACTTTCTCTCTCTCTTTTAATTTTCTATGTATCTTATTATCGTTACTTCGCTGCCTCTTTACTTGAACTAGGATAATGATCTGGTTTTACGAGCAACCATCGCCGTGCGGAATCTTTTTAAAGTTCATCCTATTCATTTGGATTTTTGTTACCTTTTTTCAGCTTCTACTTCCTTGCTGCGTTTCTTCTGAAGTTAGCGATCGGTTTCATTCCTTCGCCGTCTCTTTTTAACTCAAGTCTCCGCTTGTCTATTTTGTGATGCTTTTTGAGATTTTCTCTCCTGCACCTCTTTTATTGGTTTATTTCTTTTAGTCCTGGTTTCTTAAAAGATTCCCACTCTACCCCTGCGTGTTTTTTTTTTTTTGTTCCTTTTTAAGTGCGCAAGCACCATTTGACTTACTTCTTACTCATGTTTCTAGTTTCTTTCATTTGGGAGTATAAGTTTGATAATGCAAATTGAAATTTTATTGCATGTTTACGAATGATATAAAAAATAGAACGAAAAAAAAAGTATTCATATCTTCTGTTCACAGAAAGACATGACATTATTTGAAAAAAACAGTCATCTCAATCTCATGAAAATTGAGCCTTAGTAAAATCGAGAGTTATGCAGACTCCTGAGCTAGAGAGAGGTTCGACTGTATTTATTCTACAAAGAGATTTACTACAACTAAAAATGATACTTTAGTAAATTTATTAGAAAGTATGAAAGCTTAGAAAAGCTTATATAATAGCTTGGGCGCAGAAAAACTTATATAATGGCAAAAATCCATTTCACTTCAAGTAATTTAATTTCAAAATCGAAAGGTTTGCGCTGTGATCGTTTTCCAGGAATTTGTTTTATTCTCTGTTTTGAACTTTTTTCCTTCTTTTAAACTGATAAAACTGATACAAAAACCATGCTTTTGTTTGTAAAGGGTACCGCAGTAGCCTAGTGGTTATGGTCGAGGACGCGAGGCTGACCGTTTTCGTCGAGTCGTGGGTTCGAACCCTGATGCCTCAAAAGACCCGTCGTGTAGTTGGGGTTTATGCCCATTAAATCTATCGAGGCTCAAGTCATCCCATGGCGTGGTGTGGAAATTAGGAGAGGGCAGTGCCAACTCAGGTGTCGTCCTCGTTACTTCACGAAGACTCAAAATTTAGAGGCCCTTCGCCAACAGCTCTCGTGTTGCTCGAAGTGCGACTTTCATAAAACTAATCAATTAATCACTTTGTTCATACAGCTCATATAAGTGAAGAATACTAATTTATGCTACCATTAAACTTTTCCGAAAAGTTTGTAGATATAATATATGCTAGTACAAAAGAATTTAAAATAGCCATTTTAAGCGATGAAATTTCATGTATATTTTTCTCAGAATATAAAGTGAGTGAGATTATCTGTAAATGGCGTTAAATAAATAGCTCTAAGTATGTAGAATTGAGTGTTTTATTACACAGGGTTATTCACAATAATTCATCCGATTTCAAAATTCTATATTTTCAAAAATAAGTGACACAGAATGATAAGTAATACATGAATACAAAGGAAAACTGTGGAAGTTTTATACTGCGAAAAATAGATAGTCCTCCTGCGACTTTCGTGAAGCTATTTCACAAAAGCTGTCTTGAAAGTTTCAACGGATCTACATCGCAGTTGAATCAGTTGCACTGATAGACAGGCAGACAGGCAGCTACACAGCTGGCTACCTAAGTCACCTGATGTTTCCCCATGCGATTTCTACTTTTGGAGATTTGTAAAAGATAAAGTGTTTGCGCTACCATTACCCACACATTAATTTGAACTTAAACAATGGATTTCTGCTGCTGTACAATCCATTACCACCGACATTTTTCAACGTGTTGGGTAAGAATTTATATATCGAATTGATATTATACATATAACTAAAGGAAATTATATCGAACACTTGTAAGAAAACTTTTATACTTTTTCTTTGCATTCATGTATTACTTATCATTCTGTGTCGTTCATTAATAGATATATTGAATTTTGAAGTCGAATGAATCATTTTGAATAACCTTGTATACTGTTCGCTAATTTTGAGAGATAAATATCACCTGCCGTAGACTATTCTACGAAATAAAATTTTGAGGAAATGTAATAGTTTTATTTACTCAATTACTACGCATGTATGAGATATGTAAAGTTATAGGTCAAAATTATACATCTTCTCCATTCATGTCTCACTAGCTATGAGAAAACATGATTGCTTACTCATTACATTTACATTACGCTCGACATTGAAAATGCAACACCAAGATGGAGTGGCTAGAAAGTGATGAAACTCGGCAAACAGAGAGAGACAGCAATGAACAATAAGTGATCTTTATTTCGTAAGATAAGCATAACACAAAATAAGAACAGCGTCGGGTCAGTAGGTTGTAAGACCACCGTGGATTGTGATAAACGTAGCAGAGTAATTGAGAGTACAGATGGCGTCCTAAAGCAGGGCTCTCAATTCCATATCATGTTTGCCACAGTTCGTCTTCTGAACGCGCCAGTGGCAGGGTCTGCAAATGGCGTCCAATCACATCCCAAATGTGTTCAATTGGTGAAAGATAAGGAGAGAACGGTGGCCAGGGAAGCATCTGTACACCTTGAAAAGCACGTTGGCTGGTGCGGCAGAGTGCGGTCGGGCGTCATCCTGCTGATGAAGGGCATTGGACAATCCCTGAGGTAGGGGGGTGTCACCCTGAAGAAAGGGGAGCATCACCGGTCACATCACATCATCCACGTATCGTTGAGCCCTCACAGAGCCATGAATACGAACTAGAGGTGACCTAGAATCGTACATAATTGCGCCCCAACCATGATGCTTCGTTGTAGCGTGGTGGGGTGTTCCAGAATTGCTGTCGAATTTGATCTGTCTCCACGTTGACGCCACACTCGTGCGCGCCGACTATCATTGAAGAAACTGAAACGTGATTCATTTGAGAACAAGACCCTGTGCTATTTAGTCGTCCACATCGTTCGAGCCCGGCATTATTGCAGACGTTGACTTCTATGTTGTGAGGTCAATGGTAATCTTAACTGACGCCATAAGTGTAGGCCACTAGCAACCAATCGACGGGAAATGATTCTGGCCGATATAGGAACATCCAGGATGTCTTGAACATGCTGCAGAATGAAGGTAGTCCACCGTAAGTTTCGGTTGATGCTTCGATCCAAGCATGCTGATATCACTTTGGCAGCACCGGCACCCCTAAAACTTGCCATATTTCCTTGTTCCAAACATATTCGCCACAGCAAATGCAATATGGATGCGTCCAGGTGTGTATCAGCTGAGATTTGCCGTATGGACTAACCTTTCCTTCTCAGTCCGATCACCATGCCCCTCGTAAAATCGTCTGTCTGGTGGAACTGCCTCCGTTGACCACGGCCTGATATTTTGTTTTTACACGCGCCGTTCGAGACAAGAACAAATTTCTTACGATGATTTCTCTAACTGAAATAACTGCGAAAAAATTGAACTTTCTGCAAGTTCCTTCCCTTATATCTTATTTAACGTGCGCTGGAGAGCATATTATTGGCATAATCGGTGTCGCGTATCTACCTTGAAATTTGCATAATTTTTTGGCCACTTCTTCTTGGTGTTGCATTTTCAGTATCGAGCAGTGTACTTCAATTATCTGACAGTGGCCGCGATACCTTAGACCATGGTCTCGGACTCGCAGCCGGCGTTGCTTTCGTCGACTATTAAGTTCGAGTCCTGATGCCACTAAAGACTCGACCTGTAGCTGGACTGATGCACGACAAATCTGTCGAGGTCCCAACTCTTCAGTTGGCTTGGTGCGAAAATTTGGAGAGGGAGGTGGCAGTTCAGGTGTCGTCCTGATCACTCGACCGAGGTTCAAAATTACGGTCCATCCCCAATAGCCCTCATGCTGCTTCACAGTGCAACAATAACATCACATCAATTTTCTTAAATGTTTTTAATTTTAAAAGAATTAATGAAAAAATAGTTGAGTATTTAGATATGTTATTTAGCCTACATATTTTATAATGCATATAGTCCAAAAGGAATATATTATGTTGTTACGGTTTCTTATCCCTTTGGTCTAGAGAGATGTTAAACCAGATCCATGAAACCTGTCTGAGCGTGCGCAAAGGCACTCCCGCACTATAACGTTCACTTAACCTAGCAGCGAACTTAAGTCTTTTTAGATTACGTTAGTATATCGCAGAATTCCTGCCTTCAATAACGGGAATGTTTTTACTTTTAACAAAACTACAGCAGGATCTATTGGCCCACGCATTTACTGCAAATATGAATGAATAGATATGTTTATCTATTTGTGTTTATCGCGTTCTCCAAATAAATATTGTAAACTGCTGTTTGTAGAAAATGCAACACCATGAAGGAATCATCAGAATCAAATGAAATTCGAAGCAAATGTCAATTATAGGATATTATGCAAATTAATAAAGTTTCAGAGCCATCGCGCGTGCGCGGCGCGCGCAGCGCCCTCTGAATTGATGCTGAAAGCGTATAAATAAAGTGCTGTAGCGGGACGTTGAAAAAAGTCTATGATTATTTGTTAGTGGCAAACGTTTAGTGAGACCTGAGTATGCCTCCACGACGGAAGAATAAGAAATTCAAGCAACTTACGGAGTTTGAACGAGGGAGGATAATCGGCCTTCGAGAAGGAGGATTTTCCTATCGCGCAATAGCAGCTCGTATGCAGCGGAACAGTTCCACAGTGATGCGAGTTTGGAAGCAGTGGACCGACGAGCACCGAACAACTCGAAAAACAGGCACTGGACGACAGAAGGTGACGTCAGAGCGCGATGATCGACACCTGCTCCGCATGGCGGTGAATGATCGCACAGCTTCCTCCAGGCAGCTGGCAGCACGTTGGTCTACTGCTACAGGTGTACAATTGTCGGCTTCGTCAATTCGTCGTCGTCTGCTGCGCCGTGGATTGCGTGCAAGGGTGCCTTTATACAGGATTCCCCTCACGGCGAATCATCGACGGCTGCGTCGGCAGTGGGCTCTTGAGCACAGAGACAGGCGAGCTGATTGGCACCAAGTTGTCTTTTCAGATGAATCACGCTTCAATTTGTGGACCCATGATGGCCGTGTTCGTGTTAGACGTTATGCCGGTCAACGCTGCCTTCCTGAGTGTATTATTGAACGACATAGTGGTCGAACACCCGGAGTTATGGTCTGGGGTGCGATTTCGTATCATGGACGATCCAATTTGATACGAATTGAGGGTAATCTCAATAGCAACAGGTACGTCCGTGAAGTGCTACAGCCCGAAGTCGTTCCTTTCCTTCAAGGCATCCCTGGAGCTATCTTTCAGCAGGATAATGCACGCCCACATATTGCGCGGACTGTTCGAGACTTCTGTTCAGCACAGCGCATGCAACTTCTTCCTTGGCCTGCTTATTCACCGGATATGTCGCCTATTGAGCACGTGTGGGATATGGTTGGTCGGCGTCTCGCTCGTGATCCGCGTCCTGCAGTTTCCAAAGACGAACTTTGGTTGCGCATACAAGCGATATGGAATTCTCTTCCTCAAGCAGATATTCAACATCTGTTTGACTCCATGCCACGTCGTATAGCAGCACTTATTGCAGCGTATGGTGGCTGCACCAAATACTGATTTCGGACGCTTAATTTGTTTCTTTTGTTTTGAAAATTTCATCATTTATTTGTATCAGTACAAGTCGTTTCTGCATTAAATTTCATTTGATTCTGATGATTCTTTCATGGTGTTGCATTTTCTACAAACAGCAGTATAGTTAAAGAAAACTGATCCGTCACTGCTTGAAACTTCTAACAATTTCGATTTTTTATTGCCAAACAAAATCAATGATGTAGGGAAATACCATTATCCATAGCGGGTCAGTCATGAAGAGGTACATCTTCGTCAAATTTAAACACTGAAGAAGTTGTGAAGGGCTGATGTTAGCTGCCACACACAAGCTGTATTTGGTGAAAATGTTACGGTCGTCAAAGAATCTGTGTGATCTCAGATGCCTACTAGATAACCAAAATAGGATCACCCGAACAGATTTATCCCCCGAAAATGAAAGTGTTCCATCGGGTGAAGTCTCATAAGCAAAACGTCAGTTATGGACGGTGGGGTGAGCCAAAAAGCACTTATGAATTGCATCGTCAAACCCAGATATTATTCAGGATAACTAGTTGCTTCACTAATATTTCTTTGTACGTCACTAAATATCTACACTCGTTTTGTACAAAACTACACTACACTTATTATATAGAAACGTATTTCCACAAAATAGTTTATCTATGTAATAACTCTTGGCTATTAAATAGCGAGACATGCTGCTGCAGAAGTACGCATGTGCCAAATTCCAGTGACCAACAACTGTTTAGCATGAAGCCTTCTCTTTCGAATGCAGTGCCTGTCGCTTCTGTAAGCAAACCCGTACGGTCGTAGCCTTCGTTCGCATTAGAGTTAGTTTGTATTTCGCCAGAAAAAAGATAAGTATAACAAAACAGCTCCGAATTGTTGTGAAACTTCCCATGATACTTGGAAAAATTGCTACAGATAATTTATTAAAAGAAATGTATAGCAATGAATGTTTATAGCGTACACGGGTTTTTGAATGGTTTAAGCGACTTCAAGTTGGCTGAGAAGACGTTGAAGATAATTTAGGCCCGGGTTGCCCTCCCACGGCAAAAATCGATTATTTGGATCGATCTGGCCGTCATTTAATTATTCGTGCTATTGTTGAGATTGTCGGAATCGGCAAGTAATCCGCACGGTAAATTTTACATAACAATTTAAACATACAAAAAGAGTGTGCCAAAATGGGGCTTAAAATTCTCACGTTTGAACAACAAGAAGCTCGCAAAAATATTTGTACAGACACTTTGAATGCCATTGAAAAAGACCTAAACTTATTGGAAAGGATAATAACGTGTGACGAAACATGGTTTTTTTTTTACTTTTGATCCTGAAACGAAGCCTCAGTGCATGCACTGGAAAAACCCATCTTCACTAAGAGCCTAAAAAGCTCGAATGAGCAATTAAAAATTCAAAACAATGATGATTGGATTTTTTTGTCTCGATATTCATGGGATTGTGGACCTTCACTGAGTGCTTGAAGAGCAAACTATTAATCAACTTCCCTTATTCTTTCACGTTCTTGCTGACCTCCGTAAAAAAATAAGGGAAGAAAACGATCCGAATTGTGGAAGGACAAGTCATGGGTTCTCCACCAAGACAATGCGCCGGCTCCTTCCGCAATGTCTGTCAAGAGATTTTTAGCCTAGTGCAGCATCCCAGTGTTAGACCATCCACCTTATTCGCCGGATCTTGTGCCATGCGACTTCTATCTGTTTCCTGAGGTGAAATCTGCTTTAAAAGAAACTAGGTTTGAGTCCGTAGAAGCTGTGAAAGAGAAAATGACACGCGTCCTGCAGGAGTTGACAGAGGACTTCCCACACAGTTTCGAACAATGGAAGATTCGCACAGAGCTTTGTAGGGATAGAGGAGGGATGTATATTGAAGGCGATAACAAGTAAATATGTATGACATCAAAATAAAATGTTTTACAGCGTCAGTCTCGTTATTTAATAGCCACAGCTCGTAGGAGCACTTATTTCAGCACGTGGTTGCTTCATCAATTAATGATTTTCGACTTGTAACATAGTTATTTTGAGTTGAAAATTTAGTTGTTTATTTATATCAATACAAATCGTCTGTGGAGTAAACTTTACCAAATCCTGATGAAACTTTCATGTGTTGCAATTTTTACAAACACGATCTTGGATTGCAGAATTATATCTTATTCTAAGACGAAATTTTTAAATTTCTTTCCACAAATAATTCAACAAATATATTTTAGACATGGGAGCATTGTATCCAGGAGAAGAATTGGTAATCTATGCGAGAGCTTTCATGGAGCTGCCGATGTCATCTGTGTCTCTTGAATGGTCTCTGAGTAACTCCGACTTTAGAACAAGATACAATCTACCCAGCAATATGAAAGTCAATGCAGATGGAAGTTCAGTGATTGTAAAAGAATTACGAACAGCTGTGGATAAAGTCTTAATATGCGCGGTTTATTCGAATAAGAACTTCTTCCTGGCGAGAAGAAATTTTCTCTTCAGGAAAATAGGTGATGTATTTCATAGTCTACTTCAGCCTTTGTTTTCTAGCAAATTGTAGAATGATATAAAGTCAGACGAATTTTTTATATGCTTTTATATTCACCGATATTAAAATTTTATTAATATAACATTTACGTTAAAATAATTTTTGCAAAGATTTTAACAGCGTAAAGTTTTAAATAGCACAGTGTAAAATTTTGTTAAAGTTAAGTATATATTTTTTTTCCTAAATGATGCTCTTTGTTGTTCCAAGGGGTGAAAAAAGAGAGTATTTATTGGATAACATGTTTCCGATGTCAAATGTTAAAACGGTAACTCAAATTGTTTTAATTAGATAAGGTTTTTGTTTCTTCCTTTTGTATCTTCTCTTTTTCTTTCTTTCTTTCTTATTTTATCTTTTTTTTTCCTCCATTTTTTGCAAGGAAATTATTGTTTTTTATTTCGTTTTAGAGATCCTAACACTTTTCGGTAACACAAACAAATACAACGTGAAAAATGTATCGCATTATTTCAATATTTCTGTGATTTCAAGGGGATCTTCTTTGGAAACACTTGGGTGGTGTGTACATTCAAACATGTTATTTGAGAATATCTTGCGAGAGTATTCAAATGACATGTAACAAGAGTATTACAATGAAAGCTTTCTTTTGATAAAATTTCTGAACGAACTACATGAAGGATTCTGAAATGCGGAAATCCTTTTATTTCTACTATCAGAAAAAGAGCTTTTTGTGATTAGTAGTCACACAATTAAAACTTCTGTTAGACGGAAAAGATATAAGGCTTGCTTCTCTTCAGCTATCCCTATGGATATTTCCAGGACGATATTTCATTCAAACCACTCAACTTCCAGGTAATTTATACATAATTTGAAGTGTAGAGAGAAACAGGATAAGAGACGGAAAAATATGGAAGGTTGATACAAGAGGCAGGAGGAAGAGTGGTAATAGACAGGGGATTGTGCTATTGATTCGATCCTTACTCAGATCGAAATGACCAGTTAAGTAAAACCTTTTAATATTCTTTTGTTGAGTACGAGGCAGGGTTACTTCAACTGGCATAACAGATATAACGAATGCTGATTGTCTTATTAAATAATCAGTTAAAGCTTCAAATGTTAGATGTTTAATTGAACTTTAATTGTTAGGGACATTTATTAGTGATATAACAAATGAATCCAAATAATGAAAGAGAGGCGAGGCTTTCGTTACGAACTATATGTTTTTATTTTGATGTTACATCTGCTTAGATACTGTACTCTGTGCCCACTATTGTGTGATGTCAATATGTATTTACTTTCACGTACTTTATTTTTTAACGCTTATAAAAATTTAATAATTAGGAAATCAATATACATTATAAGAATTTTTTTCTAATAATTAATATATATTTAGTTAAATATTTTTAATGCATTCTCATCAGATTACTTTACAAATTAGAACAACTTTTATAGTCTCAAAAAATTTAATATAACCCCGCTCCTTAAAAAATACTAATCACGCCTAATTATTAATTATCAAAATGTTCTATGGTTGTTATCAACCATATGTAATTATTAACTTTATGTTTTCTGTACTTAAGAAATGCTGTTTTTTTTAAAACGACAAATATATTGTTTTAACAAGAGATTTCTTATGCGACTTCATATATTTTGCAGTTGATTTCAATAAACACAAGCGCGAATCGACAACATTAAACCTAAACTTCAAAAGACGGAAAAATATGAAAAACAACATCAATTTCTTACTAAAAATAATATACAGCTAGTTAAAGATTTTTAATGTGTTATATTAGAATATATTTGAAAAATTTAAGTGATATTATTGAATTACAAAAAAATCTAACACAGCCTTGCTCCTTAAAACACTAATCACTCCTGAATATAAATAATCAAAATGTTCTATTGTTTTTTTTTCAACCATACGGAAATATTAACATTATGCTTCCTGTATTCTTAAGAAATAATGTTTATAAAACAACAAATATTTTGCTGTAATAAAATATATCTTATGTGACTTCATTTATTTTGCAGTTGACTTCAGTAAGCATAAGCGTGAATCGACAACATCGAACCTAAACTTCAAAAGGCGGAGAAAAAGAAGCTCTTTTGAAAACGAAGGTTTCAGCGCTGATGAAGAACTGAAGTACCAAAAACCTCACATCAGATTTTCAGAGATCAACAATTACGAAAATGAGAACAAAAATTATGGTATTTACGATAACAGAGATGAACAGTATGAAAGAAGCCCAACTTTCAGTCGTAGTATGAGAGATCGTAAAGACATGTCAGACCAGCCATTGGAAAATCTTCGCATAAATAATGAACTCTTTTACAACGAGGATGATAAGCCCGTATCATTTGATGCCGAATTCAACAGCTATCAAAGAAGGAAAAGAAGAGAAAAAGAAAGTATTTTTCCAAAACAAGTCAATAAATTAGAGTCACAGTTTCAAGATACAAATAATCGCGAGCCCAAGAACTATGATTATAACAGAAAATCTCAGTATAAGGGTAGAATTCCAGTTCAAACTCAACAAGAAATAGATGACGATAATGAATTATTAAACAATGATGTCAGTTCCAATATTCTGCCCCATAAATCTCATTTTTATAATAAACAGTCTGTTCAGTCAAACGGTCGAAACAGAAATAGTGATTCGAAATTAGATCGATTTAGTCATACTCAAAGAGTAAATAATTTGGGGCTAAAAAGACAACAAATTATCACCGAAGACAACGATACAGAGCAATCTGACGTATTAAATATCGCAGAGCACGAAAAGTATTCGTTTGATGATATTGAATCAGAATTTATAGCAAACTGCAAAGACAGATTTGACTGTAATATTAACGCGCTTTGTCATAAAAGTGCAAATGGAAATCAGTTTTGTCGATGCAAACCTCAGTATAATGGAAATGGACTATTTTGTTGGTTATTATAATATATCTGAACTTATAAATACATTATAATTCAAAAAAGACTTTAAAAGCAATCCTTACGAATATTTTAACTTATATTGAAACCGATCGCGAAAAACGTCTATACTTACGCAATAATAAAGACATAGTCTTAATTTTACTAAGGTTTTATAAACATTGGAATATGAAAAATTTATATCTTTAAAAACTTATTATTTTCATACAGTTTATTAATTTTAAGTATTAGTATATCTTATTTAATGATAATAAATACATTTTGATTTAGCATAGTTTTATCTTCGACACTCGATATTTATTTTTACACTAACATAGATCACTTTTATTCATTTTGTATTTACTTTTAACGAATGAAATGTAATATAAAAAATTCAATTCAATTTCAGTTAGTGTATGTTTAATCAAAAATGCATAAAAACAAACAGTGATACACAAGCAATAAATGCGTCTCTATTGGACATCAAATTTAAATGAATTCTATTTTCTTATACAAATTTCTATACATACAAATATTTTACATTATATATTATTCTATATATACAAAAATTTCTATATATACAAAATTTCTATATAACAAATATTTTATTATACAAATTCTATTTTATATATCAAATTTAAATGAATTCTATTTTATTATATAGAGTCAAATATTAATTAAAAATTAGGGATAACAATAATAGATATTTCAACGACTACATCGTTGAGTTTGAAATAGACAAAGGTAGATAAAATAAAAAAGGAACAGAAAGTTTTATAACTCCCCTAAATGTAATTTACTTTATTAATGATTTTTGTAGACTCACACTCATTTGTATTCCCCAAAAATATTGAATGCCCTTCATATCTATTCACAATTTAAACACTTCTCTTTAGCTTACTACGAATTTAAATATGTTCTTAAAATCACGATTCGGTTTTTTGGTTTCATTTTAATATTCAGTTAACATATATAATTATTAACAATTATTATGTAATTATTAATGGTTATTATATAATTATTAATAATTATAATATATAATTATTATATATAACTATTAATAATTATTCAATTAACATA
>BMAW01015652.1:332908-426516 GCA_019974015.1 Nephila pilipes
TATTAATAATTATTCAATTAACATATATAATTATTAATAATTATTCAATTAGCATATATAATAATTATATAATTTCAAAGTTAATGCTTATTTAACATTTATTTCTAAACGATTAAGATTGACTGTAGTAGCCGAGTGGTCACGAGGTTGCGAGTACAAGGTCTGTGTTGTTTCCATCGAGACATAAATTCGAGTCCTGAAACCAGTAAAGAATTCAGAAGAATTCGAGTCATGAAACCAGTAGCGGAATTGATGCACGTGAAATCAGGGAGTCCACCGTCAATATCACTCTAGTTGCTTCTAAGTACTGCAATAAACAATCAATTTTAAGCAATTAAATATTTATTTGAACTATTTGGCAATAAATCTTATGACTTCTTATGTCAGGAAAAAAGTAAAGTCAGATAGTAATTCAGCAGAGTTTTGTGTTATTTATGCTCATATAAACGTATGTAAATCTGATAAATTTTGTTAGTTTTCGAAAGAAGTTGTTTGCTTCAAAAAATTGATTTATCTAGCACCTTCAATAAATTTGTTTTTTTTTTTTTTTCAACAATAATTTTAGAAACAATTAAGTCATTCAGTTAGTTTTTCATAAAATTATTTTTCTAAGTAATCACTTATTTCCTAATTGAATGAAAAATTTATACCACCTTAAAAACAAACAAAACAAACAATAAAAACCAAAAACACAAGAGTTTTGAAAAAATATTATTTTAAAGTTACACAAAAAGTATGCTAAAAAATTAGAGGACCAAGCAAATAAATTAAGAAAACTATGCGAGACAATAATTCAGGAGCATAAAATAGAAAATATGCGTGTAACCAAACGCAATACAGAAAAAAACGATGCAAAAATTGTTTGGGATCTTTAATTCTTTAAAATGATGGGGAAAACATGAAAGGAGGCTACCCCCTTCCCCCGGGACAACAATTTAGTTACGTGTAAATGACAAAAAAGTACTGTTTGGAACTTATGAAAGATATCTAATATTGCGGGTGGTCCCCTCGAACAGCTATGATTCCTCCACATCTGTTCCCATATGATGAAGTTATCGATATGCCTGAAAAAATATTGTTCCACTCCAGAAGAAGTGCAATCTCTAATAAGGCCTAGACAGTAAAAGGAGGCATTGGTCTCTTTCCAATGTGTCATCCGAGTAAGTTACGGAGACCAGATATTAACATTCGTAAAGCGGAACACCATTCTCCGGGGTGAGGTTCTTGATTAAAAAATTGGTTTATATTGAGCAAGCGAAATTTAAAACGTAAAAATAGTATTTAATATATATATTTTTTTATTTCAACACAAGTGAAATTTACAAATACATTAAAAAATTATATTAAGTATTATTTTATTCTTTAGTATATTTCTTATTTGAGTTAATTTTTTTTAGTAGATTGCTGTCCTTGTTTAAAAGGTCACGGGAATTTTCACATGAATTTGCTAAATTATATTTCACACATAAAATGGCTTTCAAAGTCTCGACACTTAACTGTAATTTTTCTGATGTCCAATCTTTATTTACCGTAGAAAAAAAGCTTTCAGTCCCAGCATTAGTTCCAGGTAAGAACAATGCATTTTCCACAATTTTTAGAGCGTTATTGCATGGAACGTGGTTTGTTTCAAAACAATGAAATATTTCCAACCATTTGCTCTCTATTGTGATTTGTGCTGAAGCCCAAAATTTAACCTTATCAATATATTTTTTTAATAATGATTATCTCATTAAAAAGATCATTTTCGGAAATATTATTATATGGGAAATTTTAAGTAATATGATCGAATTATTTTTGCATATCATTCCAATTAAGTTCATGTTATAATGTAACCTAATGAAAATGTTCAATATCATTGTAGTGTTCAGTCTATCTAAAATTATAGGACTTTTATCCAATGATAGAAAATAGAATTTCAAAGGATCGTATAATTTCAAAATTCTTTGCACAGCTGGCAAAAGAGCAAGCCAACGCGTTTTATTGTATCCAAGTAGTTTCTGATATTCGACTTCCGCAGTTTCACAAAATTCTTTCAACATTTCAACACGCACTGTGTAATATATAGAAATATTTTAATAATATTTTCCACATTTACACAAATCAGCAGCTGTTTGAATGGCGTTATGTATTATGTGCGCTGCCCCCCCCCCCCCCAAATTCATACACATACCGATATAGCTTTGATTAAGGTTTTCATTTAATTTATAAAAAAATATTATTTGTACCTCATCTCGCTTTTCCTCCAAAATTTGCATTCGCGTTGTCTGCTCAATATGCAATCTTTTTTGTGTTTTAAATTGTTTTTCTCCAAAATATTAATAATGGAACTGAATATTATTGAAACCTCGCGAGACGCGGGATAAATAGTAGAAAAGTGGGACATCTGGTCACCTAAGAGTAAGTCCCGAACGTGCTCGATCAGATATAGATCAGGATAGCATGCTGACCCCTCCATACACGGTATTGTTTCAGCTTCAAGCATTTTCTTCACAAGACGAGCTGTATGAGGCCTGGCCTTATCACCCATTAAAAGACAGAATTCACCAATGGCTGGAACGTAAGGTACCACATTAGGTCTGAGTATCTGGTCTGTATAGCTTTGGTCGTGAAATTACCATTCCGAATAATATGTAGGTCCATACATCCACCTGTGCAGATTCCAGACCGCACCATCAAACCAACTTTTCTGAAAAACGATCTTTATCGAAGGAATGTAGGTTTATTTCAAATGCTCCTTTCTCTCCATACCAAAAGACGTCTGGCCTCACTCTCCAGTTTGGATCGGACTCATCCCAAAAAGTCCTTGACAGCAATCACATTACATCCAATCACGATGTTCAGCAGCCGACCTTCTTCGGACCCCATTGTGTCTTGAGGTCAAACGAATACAAACCATTGGCCTGCGTGTATATAGACCACTTGATGAAGTCTATTTTAGATTGTTTGGCTGGACATCCTTCTTCCTGTTACTCGTGTATTTGCAGATGAGCAGCATTGCCTATTCTCTCTCGACGAGTCGTTAATAAGATATATTGGTCATCAACTGCTGTGACCTTGTTTTGCGAGAGTCGGTCGATGTCTAATATTCCCTGCTTCTTGGAATTGATTCTCCTTCCTTGAAATGACACCTCTTGCCACACTAACAACGTCCGTTACATTTCTTTGTGTTTGTGTTTGTGCCAATTCAAATACCCCTAGAATACAGCAAGCTATGGAATCTGGCAACTCGTGTTGTTTTGATATTTTCAAGTTCCCTTTTCTCAAAACAAAAAACGATTAATTTAATTTCACTGCTGATACAGAGAGGGGGGAAATGAAGCTTCTGCGAAATCATGATTTCACGATCTTTTCATTTCCCTGTCCTTTTTCTGGGTTATGGCGACATAAATGCTGATTTTCATGTGAAGCTTTCTTCTTCTGTTTTTTGCTACGTTTTATATTATGCATATTTTATTTGACGTTAGTTATCGATGTAAATTTTTGCATATTTTCGCTAAAATTATGTATTCCCCTAATTTTTTGAGAAGAATATTTGCGGTACAATATACAATAAAGAAAAAAAAAAACGCTAACGATATGAAAGTAAAGTCATTTTTAAAGTTACACAAAATAAACAAGATGGTTCGAGTTCTTTAATTCACCAATGAAGAGTTTTGATGAATCAGATAACATAGTTTTTTGAGGACGCAGATGCCATCTGTAATTTCTAGCACTTGGTGGCGTGAGGAAATAGCGGCGACTTTCTCCCTTGCTGTCATGGAGGGGTTGCCAAAGTAATGTAAGAGATAAAGAATGTACTCACACGGATACATACACGAAAGAGAGGGAACGTTAACGAACCACGATATTTTAACCAACAATAGATCAAATATTTTTTTTTTATAAATAATAAAGATTGGGTCTTTATTGTGTCTAGCAAGAAAAATGATCAAAACCTTTCCCTCAGAATAGAACCAAAACTTGATTTGTGGAACGGAAAATGATTACTAAAGTTTGGAATGCGGAAGAATCATAGTGAGTGAAAGTGCTTTGTTCTTAATGGACGATTTAGAAAGGGAAAAATTGGTAAGTTTCCAGTGTGGAATGAGACAGAAGTACGGGGGGGGGGGGGGGGCGAACGATATTTTATTGTATGGAACTGCTTAAAGAATTGATAAAATGGCTTTTCTGGCAAGAGGAAAAAATATTTATAATATATTGGCATAGAGATGAGCATCAAGGACATTTCTGGACAAATAATGCTGAATTTAAGCATTATTATAACTACCGTTAAGTATTACGAAGCAGAATTTATTAGAAAATTGCTGGCTACGCTTTTAGAAAGAAGAAAACAAAAGGAAGAATTAGAAGGAAGAAGATGGGGAGAAAAAGAAATGGGAAAAGGCGAAAGAAGAATCAGTGAAAAAAAAAAGGAAGGTAGGAAATTTCAATTTCAAAGAATACTCCTACAAATGGAAAGAATTCAATACGAAACCCAATCCAATCGAGGTACTGAGTTCAAAAAAAAATAATTATAAGAGGAAAGAGTGAAATATATTTAAGGCAGTTAGCTTAATTAGCAAAAGAAAAGATAGAGAAAGAAGAAATACATGCGAAAATACAAATACAGGTAGAAAAAGCAAATCTACTGAATACTGAAAGCTCTTCAGAAGCACTGTGAAAGGAATTAAAAAAAAAGAGCAAATGCTGAGAATAGAGAAAAGGAAAAGACGAACAACGACGACAAGAAGAATTGAAGTACTTAAAAGAACAGAATTTCACTGAACATCAGAAGATAAATGAGAAACTATTAAATGGTATTAAAAAAGGAAACATTATTATTGGAGAAAAGAAAGAATCAGTATAAGAAGGGCAAATTATTTCAAAGGAAGACAACATTTCTAATTTACCAATTCAGTTAGAAAAACTAGGTAAGAAGTGAAATACTTGGTTTAATTAAAGGAATAGAAGAACTGCAGGTACGTCGTGAAAGACTAGAAGAACTGATGAGACAGGAAAAATCAATAAAAAAGGTAGAACAGAGAAAACAGGGAGAAGCATTGCTTCAAGAAGAGCTTGGAAATTGTAGAAAGCAGCGAAAAATTAAGGGAGAATTCAGATTAAAAATTGCTGGTGAAGAAAAATGTCCAGGTGGAAAAGAAGCAGCTGACAATAATGAACATTTGAGAGGATAGATAAAAGCTTTGAAAAAAGAAGACATAAATTATATAGGAAAATAGTGAAACAACTGAAACAAAATGTAAGAATCGAATTAATAGAAAGATATGTCGCAAGATCTTCAACCCGGAGAGAGGGTCATTATGAGGCAAAATTTAGAATCCACAGCTTTAATACACTGGTATTCAAAATTAAAAGAATTTTCCGACTTCGTTGATTATCTCTAGAACTACTGGGAGATTTTAATGAAATTTGATGTGTACATAGGGTTAATATAATACAAAAAAAATAATAATAACCATTCAACAGTTATAATACACACGCAATATTATGCGTAACATTAATCGGAGTCGCAAAGTATGAAACACCAGTTGCAGAATAGAACAAAAAAAATGGGTTAATACGGAGTATGGTGCTCTCTTACAGATATATAGGCCTCGACACGTGATTTTATGCTGGAAATAAGGGAGTTTATGAGTTCCTGTGGCAATTGGTCCCACTTGTACAGCAACTCTGTTTTCAGGTCTTGGATGGTGCTTGAGAATTACAATTGCCCTCCTCAGAGCATCCCAGACATAATCTATACGATTGCGAATATCCTAACTTTCCAGAAATTCGTGAACCAGCTGAGCTATGTGTGACCATTAAAAGTAAGCCAGGACCATTGAAAAGGTGGATATAGGGCTCCAAGACCTCATCCGTATACCTCTCAAGAATTGCAGTGCCTCTTTCAAAGACATGGAGGTGTGTGCAGCCATCCCAAATGATGCCTGCCCAGACCATCAAGCCTCCGCTACCGTAATTGTTGATTTCTCGGACATTGGAGGGCAGGTATAGGGTCTCTGGTACTCCCTATGAAAGTACGGCGAAAATCATTGACTAGGATTAATCGGGACTCATCAGCGAAGAGAATGATCACCCATTGATTCATGTTCCAATCTGTATCATCTCTACCTCATTTTAAGCGGACCCTCTTATTCGCAGAACTAAGCGGAACGCAAACAACAAGTCTGCTTGCAAACAGCCCTCTCTCATGAAGTCTACTGGAAATAGTCACCCTTGAAACTCGGGTTCATGTGGCCGTAAACAACTCATGAGAGACCTGAGAAGCTGTAGCATCCCTGTTACATCTCGCTATAATGGACAAATGGTGATCTTTCCTGGTCGTCAAGGCTCTTAGACGACCTTGCCCAGGCTTTCTCTCGACGGATCCGGTATCCTGAAACTGTTTCCATAAGTTGGGCACGACGCTGGGTGTTAAATCGAAATCTCTGCTAATCTGCATTTGAGACTGGCCTGCTTCTAACCTACCCATATTTCGCCACCTCATTCCATCATCTAAACGTTGGTCGTTACTCACTTTTACTGTTTGAATTTTAATTTAAGTGATTGCTGCGAAAAAACAACGAGAAATTCGCGAAATGAGTTAGCGAACGAAATGCAGATTTTGGCACTAGCTTATAAATTCAGTTTTTCGATTAGTTCCGCCCCATACACGTATACGCTTACATATTCGACGAACAAGATTTGAATCTTTCTTTCGAAAAAGTATTTTTACATTTCGTTCAAATCTTTTTATGAAATTCTACAAAATATGCAAATTCTCTTAATTTTGAACCCCAGTGTCGAGCACCATCAACGAACATTCAACTCCCCCATAGAAGACACAAGGAAACCTACCTCCTTTCTTCCTTTCCTTCTCCTCCTACAAAGAAGAAGGAAAGGGGTGAAACCGAAGGCAACTGACACGTGGGACTGAGTGTGTGTGTGGGTGAATGTAAAGTTTATTGGCGCAAGAACCTAATATGGCTGTACTGCGCGCCAAACAAGATTTAACTGTGGTCTAGACGTGATGAAATTGAAGAAAAGACAAAAATTTGTTGACTAGAAGGAAGGTCGAAAATAAAGAAGGATCGATAGGGTAACCTGGGGACGCGTCACCCGTGTTTACCAAAGACAGTAAACCCCATAGGGAAGAAAAAAGATCAACAGTGAGCCTCGGGGTTATGATGCCCATACTTACCTAAAAAAGACAAGTTCCTGAGGTCCCCTGATATAATCCCCAAGGTCAGGGTGCCCGGCTGCTTACCCATTTTAGTCGCCTCTTACGACATGCATGAGCTACAGTGGGACTATTCTGTTATTCCCTGTCACCACACGGGTAGGCACGTGTGACTACCACGGACGTACGGAAGGCATAACCTCGTTCAGTAATGAAATGACTCCCTTCCCTTTCTCCTCTTTTCAAAAGCCTGATAGCAGAAATGTTTCCTCGGGGTTCCTTACCCTTTTGGTGCTTTATCCCCAACCTGGTTAGAAAAATGTTTAATAGTGAGCTGAACATCGGATCAATACTTGCCAAGGAGTAAAATTTTTTAATTGGTGGAGAAGTTAATTTAGAAGCATTATAAAAGTTAAGATGAGCAATGCATTAAAGTTTAGAGTTTACTTGAAAATTTAAAAATAATTAAATGTTTAGAGTTTCTTAACTAAGAAACAACTAAGTAACAGGAAAATGTTATATATATATATATATTGCTAGATTTATTTTAATAACTTCCAATAGTGGTGTTTGGAAGGAGATGAAGTTTAGTTTAGTTTTTATTAACATCGCGCTAGAAGCAACATGAGGTATATTGGCGACGGACCTCGTAACTTTGAACCTCGGTCAAGTGACGAGGACGACACTTGAGCTGGTGTCATCCTCGTCACGGCGGGCCTTTGGTAGCCAAGGATCGAACCCGCGACTGAAAGAAAACCGCCGGTTACGAATCCGAAACCACGACCACTAGGCTACCGCGGCCTGGAAGGAGATGAAATCGAGTGACTTTGATTTCATTTTGATGGTTTCTAATTTAGAGTTGTAGTTTACTATTCAGCAGAATGAATAGATTAGTATGAGATTTATTGTAAGCAGTTATTGCACTGGAGGTTAGGGGGGAGGGGTGGCTGGTATTGGTTGGGTAATCTGGTGTGAGTAGTGTTAAAGATGTGATTTTTGAGGAGGTCAATTGCTCATTTCGGTAGGGCCAAGAGTGAGCATTCCGGTTGGTCGAGAGGAATGGCTCTTATCGACTAGGGGCGATGCTGGGAGTTGAGAGATTTTTCGTGGTTTAGAGGAATTTTAAGTTTGAAAATTTTTGAAATCAATCTGATAGGATTTCTCGGGTCTATGGATGTGAAGTTTGTTTCTGAGGGGGGGTGTATTTTCGATATTTCGAATGGTTCTATTTGAGGAAGTATAAATTCCATTAAAAAATTTGATGGAAAGTTCTTTTAATAAAAGTTTTAAGTGTGTGAAGGGTATTTAATTGATTTTCTGATATTGCTGTTGTGTATGTACTAGCGTGAGCTGCAGATTTTTCTGAGTATAACATTTTGGGATGCTTCTGATAATTCATTGTAAGATCAATGCTGTGACACCAGACAGGACTAGCATAGGTAGGATTGTCATATCAACAGAGTATAGATAAGTAATTTATTTTTCTTCTTAGTGTAGATTTAAGGGGATATAAATCATGAGCAGCAATTTTAAACTTGTAGCGCGTGGCATGAGTGCGTGGAATCTTTTGAATGAAGATTACAAGGTTTGAAGAACATTGTTCTTTTATTGGGTTCACTTCACAACATGCGGATATACATCACAATAATATTAGGGATACATATAAAACATGTACACAACATACATACTTACGCAACCACAAACTACTAGAGGTTGGTAAGAAGTCTCTTTCTCAACTCTCCACATGTGGCGTTAGCAGTCCAGTTAAAGTTACAGTCATGGTGGCTGTTACGAACTGTTTTTAATGTGTGTGATATGCTGTTTGAACGTGAGCTTTTTATCTAAAATTATGCCAAGGTATTTAGTGCTCAAAAGCAGGGGAAATTTTTTTGATTTTCAATATAAACATCGAGTCCTGTTTTTCTGTGACTTGGGGAGAAGGAGATGGCTTCTGTCTTGGAAACATCCTGGGCTATTTTCCAAGACGAATACCTATCTTCTAATTACGTGAGGTGTCTATTTAGGGCGTGTCCGATAGCTTTTGGGCTATCGCTTCTGTCTAGTATCGCTGTGTCGTCTGCATACATACAGAGCATTGTGTTGTAGTGCATTGCTATGTTATTTACAAACAAATTAAAAAAGGTCAAGAAATTAATCGGCCTTGGGGTGCTCCAGGTTCAATAAATCTTGGTTTAAATTACATTCCGTTAAGCGAAACTGAAAACTTTCTGTGTGAAAGGTAAGAACTAATTAATTTAATTAAGTTGGTTGGGATTCTATTTTTTTAATCTATTTTTAGAGACGTTCGCCATGCCAGACTCAGTCGCAAGCTTTCTACATGTTTAAAAATACCACTACGGTATTTTGTTTGTTGTAAAATCCAGTTTTTACGTGTTCCACAGTTTCGGACGAGTAGGTGTGACGAGGACAGCTCAGGAATGATTCCATGCTGTTCGTGAATAATAATGTCGCGTTTTTGAAGATGGTTGTATAATTAGTATAAAATAATCTTCTCGGATATTTTACTGAAGATTGGAAGTAGTAATAATAGCCTGTAATTTGCAGACCTGGTTGAATCTTCGCCGGATCTAAGATGAATATCACAGCAGAGGATTTCCAGACTTGTGGGAAATAACGAGCTATTTCATGTTCTGAATTATATTTCTGAGCTGAAAAAAAAACATGGTCCGGTAGGTTTTTAATCATTTTATGGGTAATGCCTTCTATATCAGAGGGTTTTTTTTAGTTTTAATCTTTTTAATATGATTTATTTTTTTAAAACCCAATAGGGAGGGGGAATTTTTAAAACTATTTTCATTTGCAATGTAATTGTGAACAACATGTTCGTTATTGTTCCGTCATGTGTATGTGTGGGATGTCATCTAATTTAAACTGGTTCTGTAGATAATCAGTTAGTATTTCTGCTTTGTCTGGGCCACTCAATGCAATACTTGTTTGGCCTTTTAGGGTGGACTTACTTGGGATCTCTTTTTTCAAAACACCTTGGCCATTCCTTGTAAGGAACCACTTTCAGAGTCTAGATTTTCAAGCATTTCTTTCCCCCCCCCCTTTTTTCTTTTTGGCTTAAGTGTACTTTTTGCCTTATTTTATTTTGAAATCTACTTTAGACAGATTAATTTGGGGGGTGGGGATTACCAGCATTATATTACATATCGAGCAGCTACGTGACTTTTTTGGTCCGAAATCGGCCAGTAGCTGAAAATGAGTTTGATACTCTTAGCCCCATTATTAATTGTGAACAACATTTGCGCTATTGCTCTGTCATGTGTAGGTGTGGGATGTCATTTAATATAAACTGTTTCTGTACAGAATCAGTTAGTATTTCTGCTTTGTCTGGGCCACTCAATGCAATACTTGTTTGGCCTTTCAGGGTGGACTTACTTGGGATCTATTTTTTCAAAACACCTTGGACATTCCTTAAAAGGAACCGCTTTCAATGTCTAGATTTTAAAGCCTTTTCTCTCTCTCTCTCTCTCTCTCTCTCTTTGGTGAGAATGCATTTTTTGCCTTATTTCGTTTTGCAATCTGTTTCATTTTTGCTTGTTCGTAAGGTAGCAGGTGAATTCCCATATGAAATCTTATAAAGACAAAAAGATAGACTCTCAATCAGTGATAACTAAAGATAATCCTAAGTGTGAAATGGACTTTAAATTGACAACGAACAATTAAAGGAAAATGCTACCTTCCTAATCGTGCAAACCAGCTGGGTGTTTGATACAAGCTGAGAAAAAACGGTCCTGGAGGAGTATCGGCCAGAAGTGAAAAATTTCTTCCCCCATCCTTTCCTTTCCCTTTTTGTTACTGTTTTTACTATCCAAAGGACTGTGAAACCTATGGAAAATTCTTAAACTCCGACAACATCAAGCATGTTGAACTCGTGCCCCGCAGGCCTCATGCAATCCACAACGAATATTTTGGTGGCTCAGCCATGTGACGAAAGTTTTGCTAAAAATATTGAAGCTTGAAATTTTAAGTTTCTAACTATGCAAAATTACTGATAAAGAACCACACTTTTTAGCGAATGAATTGTTACTGCTCGAATTGAATGAAAGTATTGTTTTCTCCACCAATAATAGAGAATGTTTCAGCAACAAAAACTAAAATATGTCGTTAGTCTTCTATTGCCTTGATTAACATACATAATATTAAATAAACCGCTTCAACAAAACAAGAAAAATAAATTTATTTAGATTACATGTTTATTATTTCGTATCTATTAATTTAATTTTGAAGGGGAAAAAAATTGAATTTTATCTTTAAATAATTATTTTGTGTTACCATTACTCATTTTGTTATACCCATGTATAAAGTATGTTTTAATTGAAATCGTAACTTATACTGTCAAATATTATATTTTATACTTGGAATACATATACTGTAGAACTATAAGCTATACCAAAGCTTTATAACAATAAATGCTGCCATGAACAACATAAGTACCATGATTCAAATCACAAGAAATAGTGCTTCGTCTACTTAAAGTTATTCTTTAATAAATCACCCATATTTTAGTGTTATTTCATTGTTAATCATATATATGTGGTTTTGGGTTTTATTTTATTTGATATAATTTATAATCAGGTAGTGTTAAAATTATAATATCTTTGATGTGGGATAAAATTTTATTTTCATTAAGTATTTGTTAAGATATGTTTTTCTTGCCCCAGTCGCCATATATGTTGTTATTTTAGATAAGTGTGATTGTGTACTTTTTCATTCCCTCAATCTTTTATCTTGGGGGAGAAGTGTAATACCATGCACCTGTTGGCGTGGGAAAATAATGGTGACCCTCCCTCAATCTAGTGGGGAAGTTGCCAAGGCAAGTAAAAGAGAGAAAGTGCCAAAGTGAGAGAGGAGTGGAAACGAGCTCTGATAATTTAGCCTTACTAAGTTTAAATGAATTCTTTTATCATTAATAAAGACTGGGTCTTTATTGCGTCCAGCAAGAAAAAAAAAAACACCCCATTATCAAAACCTTTCACTGGAGAATTAAAGAACTTGGTCGCGCGTTTGCAATACAGAAAAACAGGCAATTATAACAAAAACTAATGCTCTAAAAAGTAATTATTTTTTTAAAGTTACACGTAATACATGCAAGAATATTTTCAATACAAAAAAACTTCCACTTTACACACAGAGAGGCATTTTACTCAGACATCTAGGGCGTCTCTGAATTTTGCCATCCACGTGCTGGACTTTCCCTGCTTATCCTCCAAGAACGGACTTGAGTGAGATAACTACTTATCATCCTCGTCATTTAATCGAAGTTCAAAATTACGCGGATCGTTGTCAACTAACTGTCAGTCGCGCAGATCAATTGTGACCGTTATTACAAGCAAAACAAAAATCACCTATTGCGTATATTATTAACATATAGCTCTCTGCGTTGGTTGATGTGATATTAATTGGAAAAATTCATATCGTCGAAGGATATATAACAACTCAAATGCTCACAGGCCTGTCTTGTATCGCTCTACTTTATTGCTATTATAAATTACTCTCGGTTGTTTTATCATTGGCGCATGCTAAATAAAGCTTTAACCATCGTTTACTGCACGTTGATAAAGTTTTCCAACATAAAGACACGAATTATAGGAATGTCCTACAATTATTGAAGATTTATATCATTAAAAAATGAATTTAATAGCTGAAGTGAATTAAAAATGAATTTAATCTTTAGTATGGACTTGAATAATTTTAAAATTATTCAAGGTCATACTAAAGATTCAAACAAGAATTATATTATCAAGTGTGTGTCTCATATAACAGTTAAAACAATTTTCTGTGCATAAGTCGCCAAGTGGCCTAATGAGAGTTGTAGGGCTCTTTTCATTTACTTTTGTAACAAAAAAAAAAAAAAAAAAAAAAATGAGCTATGACTTTAGTTTTGTTTTTCAGAAAGAATTATTAAACCATAAGAAAACAGACAATGTTTTAATTTTAAAGGATGTGTGCGTAGTTTTTTAGTATTTTACTATGTGTGATTTCGTATATTCTCTATGGTTCAACAATTACAAGCATCTATCAACACAGTAAACCTAGTTTACAGTTAACCCATACCTAATAAAACTTCTTACAATAAATTTATATGCATATTGATCATCAGTATGTTGATATGTAAATTTGAGTTCTCTTGAGTGATCAAATTACAGAATGATCTAATGTGCTTTTTAGCAACTTATTCTTACAAAATTAAAAAGTCTGCTGATACGTTATCGCTTGTGCGTCATTCCGTAAAAGAGATAGGAGGGGAGGGGGATTCTATTCGAAGTGATAAAATAAAAGGAAGAGTTATTCGAGAGGATGAAAGATGTGCGTATAAAAGCTTTTTTTTTTTTGTTGAATTTACTATCTCTTATCACATCCTACGTTCACTACGATAAGTTAGCATACATATTTTGAAGAATTTGACTATGGCGAGCGTTGTGGATTCCAAAAAAGCACTTTTTACGTATATATGGGTGATAGAAAACTTTTCGATACATTCCAATGGCACTATAAAGAGTCCGTCTTTCACAGTGAACTGTTTGAACAAAACAAAATGGAGCTTAACAATGTGGAATACTCTTATTGGTGATTACTGTAGCGTGATTCGCCTAGTGAGAGAGGAAAATGATGGCGGACCAGACAGCATAGGAATAAATTTCGAACTCTCAGTCTTGAATGAAAATGGTTCTCCTTTGATTAAAAAACAGAATATATGTTCTTTCGAGATGGGACGTTATTTCCATTACGCGGACTTTATAGAAACACAGATCTATCAAAAGAGGAGTTCAGAATTCTTACCGAAAGGCTGTCTCACAATTCGATGTCAGCTGTGGAGAGAAGATGAAAACAATACTTCTGCTGATCTATGTTTTGCTCGTTCCATTGTAGGGCTGGATCGAAGATGCTTTACCTGGTCCATCAAGAATTTCAGCTCCCTTGAAATAGGCCAGAAAAGGTACCTCCTTTTGGAACCTGCCTTTAAAGGGGGAGCAAGTCCAATTCTAAGTATCACATTGATAAAGTTTCGCAATGAAGAAATGTTACTGATCAGTATAGAATCAGGTGAGGGGACTAAAGATTATGTGGTCAGATGTGAAATATCGATCATCAATATAGAAGGAAAAGTGGGTAATACGTTGGAGAATGTATTTTTCTTAAATTTTACTAGTAAGCGAGCTTTAAACGCCAATCCCTTATCGAAAAAGTGGTTGATTGAAAACAATTATTTGATGAATGACGTATTGACCTTAAGATTTTCTCTTGAAATTGATATTGGAATTGTTTCGAGTCGAATCGAAGACTATAGACAGTTTTCAATTTCAAATGTAGACGAAGTTGTACCTTCTTTGTATAATATGTTTTCCGACAAACCTTCTGCTGAATGTTGCTTCTTCAAGAAGGCCATCAAGAATATGTATGAAAAGAGAATCCTCAGCGATATCTGTCTACGATCTGATTCTGAATCTTTCCATGTGCACAAGAACATTCTGGGTGTCAGGTCTCCAGTGTTCGAGGCCATGTTCAGAAACGACATGAAGGAAAAAATGAAAACGAGCATAGATTTGCACGATATAGACGCCAATACCCTGCATCGACTACTACTGTATATTTACACAGACACTGTGGAAGATTTGGAATGGGAGACAGCCTTGGATTTGTACAGAGCAGCCGATCGCTACGGAGTGATTGATCTCAGAGAAAAATGTTCTATGTTCTTCAAAGCCAATTTCAGCCAATCCAATGTTTTTCACATTTTTTCGTTAGCAGATATGCATCATGACCAAGATCTAAAAATAATTTCTCGAGATTTTATCACACGGAAAAGTGCCGAATTCATAAATTCCGAAGAGTGGAAGACATTCAAAAAAAGTAATATAGAACTGGCTTTCGAAATAATGGAGTATATGTGTTCGAAAAAGGGGCAACAGTGAAATTCTTTGAGAAAAATATAGATTTTTGAAATGAGTTTTGATTTGAGTACAATTTCTGGTGTTGATTAAAGAGACATTTTGTTAGCCATATTGATATATTCCAGTTACATAGATAATTATTAAAAATCGTTTCCATGTTTATTTATACAGAACAATTGTTTGTTAATATTAACAGCTTCAAAAGTTGTATTTTTAATTGTTAAAACTGTAAGGATGTTGTTCTTAAAATTTAATTTCAGAAAGATTCTATCTTTCTATATATACACTTATAACTGATGCAATATTAGATTAATAAAAGTATTTCTGTTTGAATAATAAGCCTTTTTTTACATAACATCAGTGTGAAACAGTAATTCTAATACAATTCATTTTGTATTATAACTAATATTAGAATTAATATTTTGTATTAGAATTAATATCAGAATTAATATTTTGTATTAGAATTAATATTTTGTATTAGAATTAATATTTTGTATTAGAATTAATATTAGAATTAATATAAGAATTAATATTTTGTATTAGAATTAATATTTTGTACTCGAATTAATATTTTGTTTAAAAATTAATATAATAATCCAATTTTTACCCTCAAATATTTGTTCTTTAAAATATTTGAGGGTAAAAATTAGATTATTTAAAATATATGACAGCAGTCTTTGATTTGTAATTGTCTACATGTTAGTAAGAAAATAATTAAAAAGAGTTCAATTAGCAAATAATTAAGAAGAATTAATTGCAACTATTACCTTAAAATGCTTGAAATTATATTCTTCATAAATTTATATTCGTTTTAAAAAATTATACAACTGCTTTATTGTACGCATTGTATTAAACTTTTAAAATTAATTGTACATTTTTACTTCAAATGTTGATACAATTATAATATTATATTCTGAAATTTTGAAAATATTGATAATTTCTGTATGAGTAGTAGAGTTTTGCCCCAGTTTCAAATTTTTAAAATTATATATTTAAAAATTGATTTCCTCTTTTAAAAAAACGTTAACTAAAATTATCTTTCCAAGCTAAATTGACATTCAAAAATCTATGCTGAGAGAATGGGAATCATTTTCTGTAAAAAGAAAAAATTCTCCATATTTTTATTTGAAATAAATTATATTATAGATTATATATAGAATTTCTAGACATAAATATTCCCATTTCATTTTCAACATGGAACTTATGAGAAAAAAATAATGATGTGACAATAGAATATAGAACAAAATTCTAGAAAATTTTTATCAAACCTACTACCTATAATACGCATTTTCGTGATTCATTATATACATTTTCCAATTTTGCGGAAAAAAAAATCTAAAGGGAATTTCATTTAACTTTCTGTATGAAACAAATTTCAACAATCAAAATAACTTGAAACTGGAAGCATATAATACTGATTTATAATGTGTGTTTTCCAATCTTACAAATTCAGAGGGAAACACTTCTTACGTGCAATCAATTTCAATAATCAAAATAGCATTTCATTATTTTAAAAAAAAAAAAAGAATAAAATGTATCTACCTACTTTCTGTTAGTCTTAGTTGCTTCATGGATTAAGATTTATATTCTCAAGAAAAAAAGAAAAAAAACCTCTTGTACTTAAAATTAATATTCAGTTACGTGAAATCCATTTACCTAACTTTTTTAAGTCTAAATATTCAAAAAAAAAGTACAATGAACTAAAAAGTTTATTTATTTACAGACAGTCTCTCTATTGGTCTTTTTTTTTTTTTTTCCACGTCATTTTTGCTTAACCTGTTCTTTAGAAGGCTTTTTTTAACGTTGCTATTATAATAAAGTTCTCGCACAAAGGTAAATGCTACTTTAAAACAAAAATCTTTGTTTATTTTTCATTTTTTTTAAAAAAATTTCTTAGTAGAGGGGGAGATGTCGTCTTCGTCACTCGGCAGAGACTTAAAATTATGGGGTCCATTGCCGACAGCTCTTGTGTTGCTTTTCAGTGCGACGTAAATAAACAATCAATCAAATACAACGGTAATTATTATTTTCGGTAGGAGTAATGGCATAAATTGAAAATTTCAGCTCTAATCTTGAATGTTAACCTTGAATGTTTCAACTCTAACCTTGTTCTGATAACGAAAAGAATTTTTGAAGAAAAAAAACTCTTACTTAAATGTTCTAAAACTGTACCATGCTTATCGATTTGGTGATTTTTTAGTAGAGGGTTTTTTTTTATCTCTACCATAAATTATCAGTGCTCTGACTACATTACGCAAGAATGAGGTTTTTGCGAAAAAGCACAACAAAGGAGTAATGCGATCAAATGCTTTGGAGTGAAAAATGAATTATGTTAGGCTGGCGAATTCTTTGAAAGTGATGTAGATTAGATTTGGTTTTCCTTACCGTCGCACTAGAAGAAACACGAAGAGTATTGGCTACGGACCTCGTAATTTTGAACCTCGGTCAAGTGACGAGGACGACACCTAGGGTGGCAACACTCTCTTCTAACTTCCACACCACGCCAACGGGAGGACTTTGGGGCCCCGAAAGATTTAACGTGCATCAGTACTAGCAACAGGCGAGTCTTTAGTGGTACCAATGCTCGAATCTGCGGCTTTTACCACTAGACTGTGGCGAAAGTAACGTAAAAGTGATGCTGAAATGAAAGTGAAGAAAAGATTTTGATGAAGAACTGATCATCAAAAACGAATCCTGATTACACTAAGCATAGATGGAATCGATCATGAAACAAAAATTTATTCTGTTTCAATAAAATAAATAAAATGTCCCAGCTAATTTAAATGAAGGAATTAAATATGATATTATATATAGTACAATGCTTTTAATTCCTTTTTCTATTAATACGTAAATACTGGAATTAATGATCCCGATTCCTACATGTTGGAAATCAATAAGGCTAATTGGTGATATTTAATGAAATATCCGTGAATACCAAATTCTAGACTCAACCTTTCCAAAAATCTTCATATGCAATAATGGAAGGCTTTGCACGTTAAAGTTTCAAGTATTGTGCTTTCACTTGATTAAAAATCTCAAAAATATTTAAAATTATATTTCGCTCTATTAGCTTGCTGTGAAGCATTTGTGAAATATGAACTAGATACAAACCACTAATTACTTCATAACACTTTGCATTCCGACTCAGACTCTTTCAATTAAATCCTTCATCACTCCAATAGCCACTTTCAGTCAACATATCGCTCCTCGACCAACATCATCATCATTATATCAGTTGATCATCAGCTGTTTACTTCCCCTATCGCCATCCCTACCTTCCCTCTCTTGAACTAGTTTGCTGACCATTGCTGTATATTGAGCCAATTAAGAACCATTTTTACCTTAACCTTCCTTCTCCTTTCGCTTTCATATAAAAAAAAAAAGTTTAAATATAAAATATATTTGTAATTTAACAATAATAAAAAAAAATCATAAAATAATACTCTCCCCTTGCCGAAGATGAGACATATGCACAGAACGTGGAGTCTATCTAAGACAATGAGGTGGAGTGAAAAAAATGATATAATCTTATCATAAGATAAGATAAAAGGGGAAAGTTGTAAAATCTCGTAAAAAAATCTCATCCTCATTGTATATAATTCATTCACTTTCCTATCACCTTTCCTTTTATTCGTGTTTTTTTTAATTCATATGTACATTATAGCACATTTTTAATATGTTTATTTTAAATTTAAAAAATTTCAAGGCTTTATATCAAACTGAATAAAGAGTCCACCTGACTGGCAATCGCTACTATTTGATTGTTGTTGTTGGAGGAGGAGGAGGAACAAACCAGCATTTCATTTTTCAAGCCTTGATGCCACTAAAGACCCGCTGTGTAGCCGGAGCTGATTCACGTTAAATCTGTCGGGGCCCGAAGTCCCCCTTTTAGCGCGGTGTGGAAGTTAGGAAAGGGGAGGCCAGCTCAGGTGTCGTCCTTGTCACTTAACCGAGGTTCAAAATTGCGAGATCCGTCACCAACAGCCCTCGTGTTGCTTCTAGAGCAGCGTTAATAAAACCAAACAAAACAAAAGCATTTCATTTTGAAATTGAAGATTGCTGAATGATTGGTTAACCCAAGGTGTTGCTCATTTCCAATTTACATTCCTGGATGAAAATTCCAGAAAAGTAAACTGTTAGTTTTCATCGACATTCATACAGTTTGCAAAAATTATAATTTTCTTTTGTATGCAAATTCTATGCATTATATTCAAAAAATATATATAAAAATCATCAAATTATTATTTTAACAGTTGAACGCTTAAAGCAAGAGCTTGATATGAACTCTCAAATAAATTGGGTTTTAAACAAAAAAAATTACACGCTAAAGACAAGCAATTCGCGCAGTGGTCACATCTGTAAGGTGAGGCACTTTACATTTTATTAAAACGTTTTTCTGAATTTCACTTGGTGTGTGTGTGTCATCAAATTTTCGATCGTTAATTTAACCAACTTCCCATCAAGCTAGAGCTCTGAAACCTTGGGAATCGTTCTCACTCGCCTAACAATGCGATATTTAGACATTTGTGACAAGTTTAAGCTAGTATTTTCTTCAATAATGCAGTTTATCCCAACCACTTGGCTCGATTTCAAAAATTGGCACCAAACTTGGCGATTTTTTTGTTTGGCTGAACGTCAAGTCCGTAAAACGGACCAGGGTAGCCACATTTGGCAAAATACTGCCAAATAATTCTTGTCGCCAAGAGTGATTGGGTTAAACTGCATTCCAACCATTTAATTTACCGGATGAATTAATTAATTTAGTTACTTTTAACGTTGTTATGTATTTCACTTGGTGTGTGTTTCTGTGTGAGTGTATCAGTGTGTCATCAAATTTTCTATCGTTAAATTAACCAACTTCCCATCAAGCTAGAGCTCTGAAATTTCGGGAACCGTTCTTACTTGCCTAACAATGCAATATTTAGATATTTGCGACCAGTTTTAACTAATATTTCAATAATTTTTCTTAATAAACTGTGCCACTATATAAAAACGTTGGTTTTTATCTCGAATTATTATATGCTGATGTCCAGAAGTTAAGCATAATTCATAAAATGAAAAACAATATGGTAAATATCGATGAATTTGTGAAATAAGTTGGGGAGAATTATCCGTTGAAGGTGAAACTTTGTCCATGTGTATGATATTTCAGTCGACGTCTTTATGCACAAAACACGCACATCGGAACGCGGATAATCCGGCTCACTCGGCATAAACAGTTCAGAAAGGCTGCGAGTATTCACGTACGAAGGAACGTTGTTGATGGTTAAACAGAACAAACGATGACACAAAGACAATAACTGAACATGTTTGCGAAAGGAAGAATCGTTGAAGTTCTCGAACCCGAATGATCCCATACCTAAGTGTCTCAAATTCTGAATGTGTGTTTGTGTGAGATCTCAAGATTATGGCAGTGGTTTGAAAGTGCGCGGAATATTAAACCTTAGACCATGTCGGCCAAGAGTCCCAACCATTTTCCAAGACCGATATCGGAGAATGACTGTGCAACGTCAGAGCAGCAGTTGTGGCAGAGAATTGTGTTTAGGATTCACAGTCGCCACAGGATAACGAATTTTCAGACAAACTGCTTACAGGTGTCTCAATCATATTAAACTCTATATCAGGCTACCAGAAATTTGGATTCTTCTCATATCTACGCTAAGCGCGCTCATTTAAACTAGAGTTTGGGACAGTGGTCCAATATGATACTCAGAGACGAGTCTCGCTTTTGTCTGAACACTGATTCTCATCGGCTAACGATATTCGTAAGCCAATATCAGAGGGGTTTTCGCGGGAAACATCACAGGAAAACAACGCTTTCCGACAAGGGGTGTCAGGGTGAAGGCATGCATCATGCTGGACGACCAAACAGACCTCAGTATCTTTGAGATAGGGGGGGAGGGGTCTGTGACTGATAAAGAATGCAGAGATGAAGTTCTCGATCTTATGCTCGTTTGATTCGAAGTGCTGTTGGTCTTGATTTCATATTTGGGGTTGATAATGGGCTATGTTACCAAGCGAACCTGATCGACAACTTCCTTGAAACGGAAAATATTCAACGCATGTCATGGCCCGCTCAATTATCTGGTCTGAATCCTATCAAGCATATTTGGGATATGTTTGGAGACAACTTGCAGCCCTTCAACACCCGCCAAGTTCCGTTCCAGAACTGAAAAAAAAATATATCTTCGTGATGTTTAGAGCTTCTTATAACCTCAACTCATTCACAATACCATAGTAAATATAGAAAATCGTTGCATAGAGTGCGTGACTGTCAGAGGTAACCACACACTTCATTAAACTGCTGCATCACCTTTTTATTTCATTAATTTTTCACTTAAGTGTGATCTATTCTTGAGCGCAGTTTTCTTTCAAACTGTTTCTTTGGATAATAAAAGTGATTATTATCGTTATTTCGCTATTTGTTCTCTTATTTTAGAACCGTTTTACACTCGCAAATCGCTTCTACCGCCTTTTCGACTTAGATTTCCTTCACTATTCACGTAATTATCAATTATTCTGAATTTTTGTCACCATTTTCAGATTGTGATCGAGGGCGATTAATCCTTAGTCTTCTTAATTAATCCGGGATAAGATTCCCGATTTGTTCAATAAAAACGTAAAAGAATAAAAGTTAGTGAATTTTATGAAACTTTCGAAAGACGTCGAAAATATCAATGAAGCACAGAAATAAATATTTTCAATAATTAATAATCAAAGACAAAATAAATGTCAATGCTTATTTTCTTAGAAAATATTGTTTATTAAGCGTATAAAGTCAATCCGGAAATTTTAAAAAACTGATCGACGTGAAATTCATAAATATATTCAAAATAAATTTTAAAAGTTCTATGTAAAATTTTGCAACGAACAGATTTAGCCACCCAAGGTGCGCTTTTTTATGTATATATATAATTATTATTAAATTATTCAGTTAAATGTAAGAATTAAAGTAAACGATTATATATCAAGAAACGGACAATAGTAAGCTTTTCCGATATGAAAAATAAAGGAAAGGATAAATTATTAAATTGAATATATTTAAGCTAAATATAATTAAAATTAAAGCAAACGACAAATTATTAAATTGAATATTATATCAGCTACATGTAATTAAAATTGAAGCAAACGATAAAAAAAAAAAAATGAAAAGTGATCTGGTACGCCAAAAGTGATCCAATTAAAACAATAGTCCCTTGGATGGCTAATAATTTTTCTTAGCTTTATTTAAAAAAATATGACAATAGTTATCACATTAAGTCATTTTGAATTTGCAATATTATTCATTAAATCGATCATTCTTAACCACTATTTAGTAACTTTAATTCTATTCAAAAAAGACAATTCTGAGGATTGCCTATAAGTGGGGAAACTTTATAAAATAAACCTTCAACAAAAAAATAATTATCTTTAATGTTTGAAAAGATAATTAGATGATAACAAATAGTCCACTTTTAAATTAAAGCTGCAAAAAAAAAATGCACTGTAGATGAAAGTCGTATGTAGATCTAACTCTACAAATGTGAAAATCTTTTCCATATCCCAACGATTTTTAAGAAACTTTTTTAATTTTTTTAACTGGATAAGAATTTTCTTTTAATTTTGAAATTACCGTCATGGATAAATTTATTATTGAGGAAGGAGATATTGCCAACGTGAAATTGAAAAATAATCAAAGGTTCAAAAATTAAACTTTTAACAATTATTACTATTTCATTTTAATCGATATAAAAGTGAATTTTCATCTTCAATTAAAATAATTAAAAGTCCGTTTTTTACACTGAGTTTTATTGGTATGGGAACATAGCCATTCTGTTGGAAATAATAAATAAATTAACATGCAAAAACTTGAGATGTTGAAAATTTTCCTATTACGAGCGTTTTTGTAAAATAATTTCATATTTAAATATTATTTATTACTGAACACAAATAAGAGAATAAAAATGAAAATAAACATCAAACAAAAAAAGATTGGCTTTGTTTTAACATCTGCTAAAGTTTTTTTTTTTCTGTTAAATTCGGGGGAAATAATTATTCCAGATGAATATTAATTAACATCACAAATGCAAATATTATTAAGAAAAGAAAATATCATCTCCAAACTCCTAATGCATTTTTATTTTCACAAGCAAAATATTCCTAAGTTAAAAAATGTTGTCAATGTTAACAACACAAAAAGAATAGTAATAACAACGGTACAAAACGAGTATTTTAAACATGGGTTTCCTTTCAAACTTCACACTTTGCGTAACATAATTTTTATTTTTTTCACTAAAAATTAAAATTAAAAACGTATTTTTAACAAAATAATAATTAACACAAAAGAGAGTTTAAGCAATGAGCCCTTCACCTTGGCGATGAATTTGGCGAGAAACTTGGCGTAAAATTTAATTCTTTAAATCATTAGTTTTAATCAATTATTTTTATTAATAATAATTACATTATTGTATTGTCATACAAAACAATCGGGTATAAAAAAAAAGTTCAACTCAATTGAGCCCTTTAAAATGTGAGGAAAAAAGCTTTTAGTATAGGAAAATCCATTAAAAATACACATGATTTTGCAATTAAAATCAATTATTAAATTAATTAAAATAAGATCACTCCATAAATTATTAAAGTAGACAGTTATATTCTAATCAAATATTAAAATAAAAGTAGATGATGAATTATTAAATTAAATATATTTCAGATGTAAACATACCTTAAGCAAACTAAATGTAATTCTTTTAACCATAATATATAATAATGTCAATCTTTTGAATTTAACACCATGCATCTTTATCTTATGCCCAAGCAATTTTATTATGTCATTTTCTCAAAACAACGTGTTAGCACATATTAATAATTTTGAACCTTAACTGATATAATTACAATGACTTTTTTTTTTTTGTCTCGTTGAGACTCTTAGTAAAAAATTTTTGGTTAAGGTACCGAACCTCGAAAATTCATTAATGCTTTCCTTAAATTCAAAAAACAATTCGAAAATCGAATTCCAAATTCTAAAAATTTTGATTTACTTTAAAGTCAGTTTCTGTAATGAGAATTATTATTTGCAGAAATAAGGAATGCATTCGAATATTTGTTTCGAAAGTTTTAGAACACTCTTTTCTAATGATAAATGTTTTGTTTGTGCATTATATCTAAATTTTATTTTTTAGTGAAAAATAATTTTAATCCTTAATTTTTAAAAACAAAATATGATATGTATTTGGCAAATAAAAAGGTACATAAAATTCCTTGTTGTAAAAACACGATTATCACTTAAATGTGATGGCTACGGCAACCTAGTGGTCATAGAGGCTGACTCGCCACCGCCGTTGAATTTGTTTAATCATAGGTTCGAACTCTGATGCGACTAAAGACCCGCCCTCTAGCGGGGCTGATGCATGAATCTGGTCCAGTTCCTGTATTCAACCTTTTACACTTTGGGGAAACCTTTGAGCTTACAGTTTTCTTGAAGGGGCCCTTTGATCCAAGAGCAGAAAAAAATCAAAACTTATCCCACTCAAATTTAAAAAAACTATTAATGCATCTTTATTTTAACACAATACAAACATCTAAATAAGATAATGAAGGGAAAAGTAGCTAATGGTGCTTTTTTTGGTTTCTTAAAATATATTCTATGAACAAAAGCAACAATAATTTATATAAATCAAAACAAATTAATAAAAAGAAATTTTGTAATGACTTGGCTGTTTTTTTTTTTATTATTATTATTATTATTATTATTTTATTTCAAAGTATTTTAACGCCTGGAATAATTGATGAAATCTGCAACCTAATGTCCTCTTCAGTGTGCAATCTGTTTCTGTATTTTGTTTTTGTCGCAGCATACAAAGAGAAAGATCTTTCCGCACACATAGATTGAAACAAATGATATTAGATGTTTCACAGATCTCTTGGAAATTTCTAGATACTCTTTCCTAATGTGAATCCAAAATTGCATAATATCAACTTGATTAAATCTTAGTTACAACTGAGTGTCGGTCGATTTATATCAATTTAAGATATATCGACTTTGAGCCAAAGAATGGAGATTAATATATGACCTAATGTGTCTCGATTAATGTATTTGAAGCACGTGACTTTTACGAAATTTTAGCTTTTATTTTATCCATCAAATAATAATCTATATTTATTTTTACAAGCAAACTGCCTTTAATAATTCGATCTCTTATAAAAATTTAAATTTAACAAAAATTTTGGCGCTTTGATGAAGCAAAGAGTGATCACTTGTGGAACCCCCTGTCAGAATTCCAGGGAATCCTAGGGTTCCGCGGAACCCAGATTGAAGACTTCTGAGCTATGGAAAAGGAAATTACTGGCTCTATATTAGTTCCTATAGAAATTCACAAGGGAATGCAACGCAGATATCTTCCCAAATATTTTTTAACTTTTAAAAGCTTCACCTGTTACAACTAATGCTGTGACATGCATGCTGAATGATCGTTTTCAACTACAAGATATTATTATTTTTAACGATTTTTATTTTATTTATTATTATTTTGCATTAAGAAACAGTACATATGAAATACGTTTAAATGGACCATGTTTGTTATATATATAAAAAAAAATTACATCTGTAAGTGAAGATCTTTTAAATATTTTGCAAGAACAAAAATGGAGAATAAATATAACAACTAATATTTATATATAGAATTTTTTGTTCCACTATGCTCGCACTTTTTAACCATTTTTTTTTTTTAAATTTTGTCCATTTTTTTTTTTTTTAAATTCTGACCATTTTTTTTTAACCATTAAATGATTTTTATCGATTTTTCAATGATGGATTCCACGATTCAGGTAAGTAGGAATTTTTGTTTTCATGTTGTTTTTATTATTTTTCTTAAATGACCTTTATTTTCATAATTTTTACTACTTGGAAAATTACATCAATACTTGAACAGTATTAAATAGGAGAAATAAGATTAATATTGGCGTATTCTTTAGTTTTTACTATGTCGTAATTCTAAAAAAAAAAATGCTTCTTTCGTGGTAATGATAGCATTCAACCGCCAAAATTAATTCATATTGTTTATAGGATGATAACTCTTGCAATGCCTCTAGAAAATTGTTAAGTCTTTTAAATCAACAATTAATGAATCTGTCAAACTTCTCAGTAAAATTATGGATTTCCTAAATTCATCTGATATTGGCGTATTCCGATACAGATAATACTGCGGCATATTAATACAAATATTACATTCAGGATAGCGCAGCATTAGTAGCTAATTTTAATATTAACATAGAATTTCTTTTTAAAAGACACAGAAAGAGTCTTTTTTCGATTATGAATGCACTGATGAAGAGGTCGAAGATGCAAAATTATTATTTAAAGCTGGATTTTACTTAGCAGTTATGGATACTGCTTGGAATGCTATTCAAAAATTCTTTCTCTCTTTCAACGAATGTAACATATTTAAATTTCTTACTGAATTCAAGAATACGTTTGAAGATGACTGCGCTTGACTTTAAAAAAATCTTGTGCAGATTTTGATATTTCCTCTTGCAAATTTCTTTTTAGATTTTTTTGTTTTAGGTTCATTAATGTCGCACCAGAAGCAACACGGGGGTTATTGGTGACGGACCTAGTAATTTTGAGCCTCGGTCACGTGACGAGGATGATACCTGAGCTGGCGCTGCCCCCCCTCCTCCCCAACTTCTGCAACTCGATGATGAAAACTGTCTGCCGCGAGTCCGCGACCACTGGGTACCGCGGCCACCTTACATGTTTATAATAGGGATTCAAAATCTAGGGATGCGATGGTGACGATGTATACATTGAGTTAATGATTATAAACTCATTAATGATGAAATTATTTATCCTTAAAAATTTGGAATTTATTGAAGAAGATAATTTAATTTCATCATTTCTTAACTTTTTTGTAGTCTTAAGAATATTTTAAGCCCTGCCAGTCATAGTTGCAACAGGAGAAAGAAGTTCATTGAAGCTAAAAAAAATTTCAAAAATTAATCGTATTTTAAAACGTTTTTCTGAATTTCACTTGGTGTGTGTCATCAAATTTTCGATCGTTAATTTAACCAATTTCCCATCAAGCTAGAGCTTTAAAATTTTGGGAATCGTTCGTACTCGCCTAACAATGCAATATTTAGACGTTTGCGACAAGTTTTAACTCATATTTAATAAATTAAAATATTCTTTCCTCTCGGCTCTTTTAGGATTGAGGAAAAAATTTCTTTCCCCCTCTAGGAACACCGGGCACTCCCCACGCCACATGAGGCATCGTGAAACTAACAAAGGGGAGATAGTAAGGGTTGCTGACTTTCAGTCAGTAATCATTCGCAAGAAAGAAAGATTCCAATATTTGGCGCCGTGTCTTATCACAATAATTTTTTCTGAATTCTGGTTCCCCTTTTTTTTAATAGAATGACTTACAAACTTTCAAATGCATGTTTTGATTTTATGAATATTACGAATTTTTTAATACGCTCACAAAAATGTCTCTTTTTAAGTAAATTTTAAAGTTAAAAATAACTACAGTTTTAACTAATATTTCAATAATTTTCTTTAATAAACTTTTCCACCATATAAAAACGTTGTTTTTAAAAACGTTGGTTTTTATATCGAATTATTTCTTTCCACACTCATATTTGATTCACAAATATCTTCAAAAATGAGTCTGTGAAGTTTCCATTTTGAGTACATACTTGCTACTAAAAATGAGTACGTGCGAGTCTTAAATTTGAATACGTTTGGATCGGAGCTATTTTGAATACCTATTTTTCACAGAGCAGGTACTACAAATTGCATTATCCTATGGATAGAATTCGAGTAAAAGTCCAGGAGTTTTGATCATTTTGCAGATAATTTGAGTGCTAAGAATTTCCTCTCTTCTGCTCTTTGTCCAAATGGATATTTTATCTATGGTTGGAATGTTCCCTAATCCGGTAACATTTCAACTGAGTTTATAGTATCATCATATACATCAAGAGATTTTCAACTCATAATTAAACAAACTGAATAATTCAAAAAATATTTATAAAAATACTAGTAAAACAGTCATTTATCAAAATCCATCCAGACTGCCTTAACTGTAAAACGAAACGTTTTTTAGAGCGAAGTTCATGGCCACCTGCACTAAAATTATAAAAATTATCTTCCTATATTGAAAAAAAGGGCTGGCAGGATGTCTTATGATTGTTTACTAAAGTCGCACTGAAAGCAACACATGGGCTATTGACGACGGACCTCATAATTTTGAGCCTCGGTCAAATGACGAGAACGACACCCGAGCAGGCACTTCCCACTCTGAAATTCCGCACCACTCCAATGGGAGGACACGAACAGGGACGTCTTAAGACTTCTTGAGGCCCTGGGCCCTTTTGAAAAAATAGGCCCCACCTGTACCCTTTAATCTAATTTGGTGTATATACATGTACAGTTTAATAAAAGCAATCCATAGTAAAATGAAGTCTTATGCGAATATTCGTTTTCTACATTTTAAATTCGCAAAATCATTAATCAGGTCTTCAAAAATCAATTATTAAAAAAAATTTATTTTCAATATTCATCAAGCTTAAATTCTTCAAACGTGATTAAGTCGCCTATACTATTTATCACATTTTAAATAGTTATGAAAATAAGGTAACTTAAAAAACAAACCAACCTTTTTTTTATAAATATTAGTGACAATGAAAAATATATTCGTATTGCAACAATATCATTTGCATATCATGTTGCAACAATATCATGCACTTACAGTTTCATGAGTAGTCTTATTCGTAATTTCAATTTAAATTTTTATATGTTGAATGTACCCAAGACTGAATTTTCACAGTACTCTAATTTTAATTTTTTTTGTAATAAAATTTAATTGTTTTATAAATATATAATATGGATTTCATTACTTTTTTGTACGATTTTTTGGGAAAATATTTCGAGTTCGTTCATCTTTCACGATTTTTAAAGTTGTGGAATATATCCCAAAATTTACCATGTCACAGGTATGTTTTACACGATTTTTCTGCAGGGTTTTCTAAAGAATATATCTACCGTGTAAAAAAAAAAAAAAGGAGTTAGGTGTAGTTAGAAATATATTTCATACCATTTGGTGCTTTCCACCACCTTATATTTCTTTTCTGCCCCTCCCTTTAATGCAAATCATTTTACATTTCAATAATCGTGAGTCCCAAATGGAAAGCGTATTTTTTAGATGATCAAGCTATATGAAGTAAACAATTTGATCGATTTAGATGCTGTTATTCAAAACACATTCACTACAACCTCTATATGAAAAATTAATACATTTCAATAAAAATTAATAGATATTCACTTACCAAACAAGACAAATCTGAAAAAGCGTCAAATGCCAAAGCAAATTAAAAAAAAAAAAAAAATACATGTATGTAATTAAATGGCACCAAAAAGTATAACTATAAATTAAGAACAGGCTATTAAGTGAACACATAACTTAATAACTAAGCGAGGACAGAAATTATGGAAGGGCAATACTAAATAACATAAATGATTTCCAAATGGGAATTACGGAAGGAAATGAGTTAATCATCTAACTTAATTAAAGCCTAAAGATAATCTAATAGCAGCATTAGAAACAAAAAAAAATTTAAAAATCCGAATATTATACATAATTTTTTTCAGGATATTTCATATATCTGAGGCATTTGAAAATTATCTTCGAAAATTCAAATGACTTTAAAAATAATTCTTGTTTTTTCCTCTTTGAAAATATGTTAACTTTCTTCTAAATCAAATAAGAAGATAGTTTTAGAGTGAGTGAATGTAAAGTTTATTGGCGCAAGAGCCTGATGACTATGCTGTGCCAAACAAGATTAAACTGTGGTCTAGTTTAGTTTTTATTAACGTCGCACTAGAAGCAACACGAGGGCTATTGGCGACGGACCTCGTAATTTTGAACCACGGTCAGGTGACGAGGACGACACCCGAGCTGGCACCCCCTCTCCTAACATCCACACCACGCCAAAGGGAGGACCTTTGGACCCCGAACAGATTTAACGTGCATCAGCCCCGGCGGCCAAGGATCGAACCCGCGACTGAACGAAAACCACCGACCTCTAGGCTACCGCGGTCCAAACTGTGGTCTAGACATGAAGTTGAAAAAACACAAAAATTGGTTGACAAGGAGGGTCAAAAATAGATTAAGATCTCTAGGGTATCCCTAGAGTGCGTCACCCGTGTTTATCAAAGACAGTAAACCCCATGGGAATGGAAAAGATCACTAGGGTGCCTCAAGGTCAAAGATAGTTTCAGAATATCAATATGACCAATACATGAGTCTTGACTGTTGGCAGAAAAGTTTTTTTTTTTTTAATTCAATTAAAATAGTACTTCAATGAAGAACTGCCTTACAAGTCTATAACCCCAAATATTTAATAAAATTCTCTGTAGTGTTTATCAATGATAATAATTTGTTAACAATTTTAAAAAATATTTTTAAAAAATCTGAATCCATTGATAATATTTTACTAGTCTTTTCACTTGTAAATAATTTATTTAAGTCTCAACAAATAAACTAATTTCCAATTAACAAGAGCTTAAAACATAAGTATTAATATTCAAAAAATATAGTCATATTTTTTCCAAGGAAACATCATTCCAATTACACTAGAAAAAATTAAAACATGAACACAAAATTGGTTAACCCTTAAATTTTAATTCACAACAAACTTATTTAATTAAACCTATTTAGTTTCATTTGGTCCCCAAGATATTTCAAGTTATTTAAATTCTATATCATAGAAAATAAAAACGTAATCGACCAATGCCTTTCATGAGATCTCCCAACTTCTCTAAACTTACACGACTAATTCAGTTTTGTCCTATTTCCAATGCCTAAGAATAAAGTTTCAGCTAACTCATTCTAGTTGGAAAGGATAAGCTCAGCTTCCAAAAACTAGCAATCTTAATTATTTAGTAATTAGCTATGCATATTGTGTGTAGTTGTATTATTTTATTAAGTTTTGTACTAATTGTTATTTTTTTTAATAGCTATTACTCAGTTTTAATGTCATACCTTATGAGTACAACCATTATGTTAAATAAGATCCAATAGCGTATTAATGTAAATTGCAATTAGGAAACTTATCACTCTTTACGAGATAAAAACTACCAAGTTCATCAAGTCATATTTTTGCTAAATCTGAAATGACCTCAGCATAATATACATCTAATCATACAAAATATCTCTAACCTCAGCAGAAATGTTAATTTTACAATTAATAAAACATGTCAATGCTTTAATACATGTTACAAAATAATTTTTCTATACAAGTCCGAGATCTGTCTTGGTATAACATTTTTCATATTATTAACAATAAATATTTTGCATGAAAATTATCCCAACAGTTAAATTGAAAACATTTACAGCACATCATTTCACAGGAAAAGAAATTATAAATTGACAATTTTGGAGTACTCTCATTCAAAACCGAAATTTTACAAAATATAGTTCCAAGTTTCAATTGAGCGGCTCAGAAGCCAATGCGGTTAAGTCCAAAACACAAAAATTAATGTTTTTTGATACATTAGTTTTTAAAATTCTTGGTTTATTAATTTAATTAGAAAAGTGTATAGTCTTTTTTCGAGGTGTAAACTCTGCCAAAAAACAAGATATGTACAGGATGTGTAAATAAAAACCTAAGTATTTATTGAAATAATGACAGCATCTTAAAAATTTTAGGACTTATACCTTTTGGCAGCTGAAAAAGATAAGAAATTTAGGTAAAAATAATAAAATAACATTTATTGTCATAAGTTATATGTTTATTCATCATAACAAACATCATCTTCTTCCGAGTTATTTAAATGTAAATCTTGATCTCCACGTGTTGTCCTGTAAAAGTAGTGTTTAATTGGAGGTATATACTTTAATAAACACATGTCTTTTTTTTGTTTCTCTTGAAATTGTTCTGCCATTAGGATATATTATAGGTTGAGTTATATTTTTTAAATTTACTGGCCACCTATTTTTGTTTTTTTTATATCAATTATATGAAAGGTATCATCCTCGTCAGAATTATATTTGAACTTTGTTTTTGTTTCTCAAGATTTCTAGACCATTTCCCAGGATTCTTGCTGCGTTTTCTACCAACTCTTCCGTTATTTTGATTATTTTCTATATCTTCGTTACCTGACGATGTATCAGAATCGATACGGTTAACTCTCCTTGAATTATGATGAAATATCGTTTCACATTCACCGTGTTCTATTTCCATTGATCTTTTTAGTTTTATACCCTTACAATAAATCTTTATTATTTTAAAAAGTCATGAGTTTTTACAGTTATTAAAGAAAATTTATTTAGTGTGTTTGATAACACAATAATTTTCGCAAACACTTCAACGTAATATTTTTGTATTTTGACGCACAGCATAAAACTCAAACAATTCTAATTAGAAGTAACAGTTACTATGAATTTCTTGTTTTTCAGTGTTACGAACAAATATCGAAAGAAGAATAACTTCAAAGTTTACGTAAAAAAATATTTATAAAAGGTGGACTTATTCACAATGGCTTCTGAAATTATTATGCAATATATTAAGCTATTAAAAAAGGGTTTTCTAACCTAGAAAAAAGTAACCGAGTAAATCCTTTAATAACCAAGAAGATATTTATTTAATCAAAATTTCCAAAAATCAGAAAATATCAAAAAATGGACTTAACCGCATTGGCTTCCAAGCAGCTCAATTAACAGTAAAAAAACTCAAATGTAAAATGTCAGACCTATTTTGTTAATTCATTTAACACCTAATACATGAACTTGACAATAAAGTCTTATTATAAGAACCATTACAGAAAGTTTATATAACATAAATTCCAGTATAACAAACTTAAGCTCTGCAGTAATATTTGAACTAAAGTTTAATTTCAACTTGTTATAGAATAATAACTATTTAACTATATTACACTTTAATCATTGCAATTTAGTGATAACATTACTTTCTTCTATATTTTTATACTAGTCTCACTATAAATATTTACATGTTCTCCGTAAATGCCCTTTTAACCCAAGGGAATTTGAATCCCATCAAAGTTGCATGTTAAATCTGAGCTTTGGCATTTCTACGTTATAATCAATACTCCAATAGTTAAATATGATCCATGCCAAAATAATAAAAAACATTCTGCTTACTGCTATTATATAACAGTAAAACTATTAAATATAATAAACCAACAAACCCAATTATGTACCTTACTTTGAGTAATTACAAGTTTTATTTTATTAATTTAAGGTTTCATTTAATTGTATTCCTTGACTGCAATACAGCACATTTAAGTCATGCTCCTTACACATATAATTCAATTATCTAATTTTCATTAGTGTTATATTATATACTGCTATAGCTTAAAGAAAAGTAATGACAAGTTATTCCTTGCAAAACTATACACTTAATATATATCTTGACATTCTTCATAGGTCTATCTAGTTATTAAATATAATATATCCATGTAAATATTTAGTATCCAATTTCAACATTTTACCTGTAACAGTGGAAAGTTATTTTCCCACTTATTTTCATTAGATATTATTCTCACTAGAACAATAACAATTATTTAATCAGTATGCATGTAAATATGAACACTCGAAAATGAAACAAATTTAGCAACTGTAAGCAAATTTATTTGAAAAACCTAGTGAATTTACAAAGAAATGGAATGAAAAATGTTCACTTAAGTTAACTGCTTTACATCCTTATGTACAGAGCATTAATTCAAATTAAGTCCGTAATATAACCATTATCTTAGTCAACTTCTTCCATTCTAGATGCATCTTCATCATCACCTTCTAATGGAGGCATTTCTTCAACAGCTGCATCACCACTACCACTTGGTTCATCTTCATCAATGCCCAAGCCCAACTTGATCATACGGTAAATTCGAGAAGCGTGGGTCTGAGGATTTTCCAAAGCAAATCCAGAGCACAGGAGAGAAGTCTCAAACAACAACATAACCAAATCCTATAAAGAATTTAAATCTTGATTATACAATCCAATCAAGTTTATTTCCTATTATACTTCTATAAATAACAAAGCATTTAAATTTCAATTTATAACAAGTATATCTATTCAATATAAAAACTCTTCATGTTAAGTTACACGTTAATTTCAAGATAAGTTAAGGTATGTTACACAAGTATCCTACACTGTAAAAATATTCAACTTACCTTAACAGATTTGTCATTCTTGTCTACTTCAGCCTTCTGCCTCAAATTTTCAATAATAGGATGATCAGGGTTTATTTCTAGATGTTTCTTGGCAGCCATATAACCCATTGTGCTAGAATCTCTCAAAGCTTGAGCTTTCATGATTCGTTCCATATTGGCACTCCATCCATACTGACTTGTTACAATACAGCAAGGAGATGTAACTAATCGGTTTGATACTACAACCTATAATAAAACGAAGTTTAAGTTTTATGTCCTAAAAACCTTAAAAACAATATTATGACCCAAGTATGAAACCAAAGTTATGTTCCAATTCTTCAATATTTACCTTTTCAACTCTTTTATCCAAGATATCCTTGATGATCTTGCATAAGTTCTCAAATTTAGCTTTATCTTCCTCACGCTTTTTCTTTTCATCCTCGTCTTCAGGCAACTCAAGCCCTTCCTTAGTTACAGATACTAGGGTCTTTCCGTCATATTCTTTCAATTGTTGTACACAATACTCATCAATAGGCTCAGTCATATAGATAACTTCAAAACCACGTTTCCTCACCCTTTCAACAAAGGCAGAATTTGCAACTTGATCTTTGCTCTCACCAGTAATGAAGTAGATGCTCTTTTGGTTTTCTTTCATTCTAGACACATAATCCTTAAGAGAACAATATTCATCTCCAGATACAGAAGTGTAATACCTCAAGAATTCAGCAAGTTTCTTACGGTTAGTAGAATCTTCATGAATACCAAGCTACAAAAGAAAATTTTTTTTTTAAATTCAAAATTATGAGCAATTACAACATATAATAGTTTAATTTAATGAGAATTGACACAACTTCACTTTTCTTATGGAATAAAATCATGGTAACTAGCGAGAATTACTTGGGTAGCTAGTTTGCCATCATTAGCTATTCAACAAAATAAGTAAAAAATGTCCTACACTGATGAAAATATTCTATACAAGTTTAGTTTATATTTGAGTAGCACGAGAAGCAATTCGAGGGCTATTGCTGACAGACCTAGTTATAATGAACCTCGGTCAAGTGACTGACAACCAAGCTAACACTCCCCTCCTAACTTCACATCACTCCATCACACAACATTCTGCAATCTGACAAACAAAAATATTACTAGTTCACCAATATTCAATTGTCAAACTAAAGTTAGAACAGCAATTCTTTACAGTTAATTAAAATTATGTATCAAATAATTGAATAACAATTTTAGTTTATTTAAGTCAAATAAATCTATAATTATAGATTTCAGTTTTCAAACAAATACTCTACTAAAGGTATCATTACATTATGTGCCAGATAACATTTGTAATCTAAAACACTAATTATATAAAGTTAAACAAAAAATTAAAATCTTACTTTTAAATTCTTGCTAAATTGTTCATAGAACTTCTTGTACATATCTTTATCTTCAGCAATTTCATCGAAGAGCTCCAAGCACTTCTTGACTAGATTTTTCCTAATTACTTTAAGAATCTTGTTCTGTTGCAACATTTCTCTTGAAATATTAAGAGGTAGATCTTCAGAATCAACAACACCCTTGATAAAATCTAGAAAAATAAAAGTTATTATTTCACTATATTAATAAAATCTGTAAAATACAGTTTATTAATTAGCTTTAAATTTTATATCAAATAACCTTTTCATAAACTTACTCAAGTAATCGGGGATCAGATCTTCACAGTTATCCATGATGAATACTCTTCTTACATACAGCTTAATGTTATTCTTCTGCTTCCTGTTCTCGAAAAGATCGAAAGGTGCTCGTTTGGGAGCAAAGAGAAGAGCCCTAAATTCTAACTGTCCTTCAACTGAGAAATGCTTTACTGCAAGATGATCTTCCCAATCATTAGTTAAACTTTTATAGAATTCCCCATATTCTTCTTGACTGATATCATCAGGATTTCTCATCCAGATTGGTTTTGTTTTATTTAGTTCTTCATCTTCTGTGTATTTTTCCTTAATTTTCTTCTTTTTCTTCTTATCTTCCTTTTCTTTCTCCTCATCATCTTCACCTACATCTTCAATTTTTGGTTTATCTTCATCTTTCATCTCCTCCTCTTCAACCTTTTCTTCTTCAGCTTCATCATCAGAGATCTCCTTTTCTCTTTCTTTTTGAACAACCAGTTTAATAGGATAACCAATAAATTGACTGTGTTTCTTGATAACCTCCTTTATTCTCCTTTCTTCAACATATTCTTGCTGATCATCTTTCAAATAAAGGACTATCTTGGTTCCTCGGCCAAGTGACTCTCCTGAAAATATTTAAATAAATCTTATAACTATAGCAAGCTTTAACATATACAGCTAAAGAAACTTCACTAAAAAATTAAATATGACAGTAACATAACAATCAAGTAACATTTAAAAACTAAAGCTCTAATCTTATTAAATTATACTAAAACTTATTCATTTCATCTCAATATTGTACAACACAAGGGATTGTTATGTTATATTGCATTCTACTCTAGTATACAAGCAAGTTTACAAGACTTTCTATAACAGAATAAGTACCATCTAGTTAATATGTCTAAGTGTAACAGCAGGTTTTACTAAGTACATGAAAGTTAACTTGCATATTACAGATTAAAATTCAGCAGCTCTTTACAATAAATTACCTTTAAATAGAAATAGAGTATATAACTTAACATATTAAAAAACCCTAATATTTTAGTATTTCAGTTTCCAACCAAACAATATATTAGGCTGGCTATTAGATTAACAATGTTACATGGCTACATATCCAAATTTATTCTCTTCTATTCTTGTATTATGTTCTTTAATATAGGATAAAGATCTAGAATGCTTAGTGATTGCACTGAAAAGCTATCTTGTATCCAAGGCAATTTACCATTTAACACAACAGCAGATAAAAAAATTAATGTAGTACAATAACATAACTTTTAAACAAAGCAAGACCCTAGTAGAGAACTAGAATTCAATTATGACATTTAGGCTTGATAAATATTACTCAAATCAGGTTCATAAATCAACTGTAAACAATCATTTAACATAACGTTTACAATAAAAGGAAGAGAAGTCATATCTACTCGAGTCTAACTGAAGACTGACAAAAATATATCATTTAAGAGCCAAGGATAATCGCTTCATTGACTTCGAACTACTAGAGATTACATGGTTACAAAGCATTTGCAATAGAAGTTAATGAGATTTCCTTACCATGGTCTGGTCGAACAATAAAAGATCCACCAGCAGAAGACTCCCAGGTGTACTGTTCATCATCATTGTGTTTTGATGTCACTGTCACTTTGTCAGCTACCAAGTACGCAGAGTAGAAACCCACACCAAATTGACCAATCATAGAAATATCAGCACCTGCCTGCAGGGCTTCCATGAATGCTTTAGTACCAGATTTGGCAATGGTTCCCAAGTTGTTGACTAGATCAGCTTTGGTCATACCAATGCCGGTATCAATGATGGTTAAGGTCCTATCATCCTTGTTGGGAATGATCTTAATGTACAGCTCTTTGCAACTGTCCAGTTTAGAAGGATCAGTTAAACTTTCGTACCTGATTTTATCAAGAGCCTGGAATAAAAAAAAAAAAAAGAAAATTTTAGTGCCTATTTATTTGATACAAAAACTATTTAAACCTACTCATTTATCCAACCACTACAGAGAAAGTGCAGCTTAAAATTTAAGCAGAGGAGAAATATATTCTTTTATACTCACATCTGAAGAATTGGAAATCAATTCTCTAAGGAAGATTTCTTTATTGGAGTAGAAGGTATTGATGATCAAACTCATCAATTGAGCGATCTCAGCTTGAAATGCGAAGGTTTCTGCCTCAGCGGCATCTTCTTGCATTTGGACGTCTTCAGGCATCTAAAATATATAACACGATTTAGTTATATCAAATACTAAAAACTGCAAATATGTTCAAATAAATACAAAAATAACTTGGAACTTTTAATCACTTGATGCTAAAGCATTAATATTATTAATCATTACCTTGCAATATTTGTAGCAGAGAAATACTATAACGATTCTCAAACCTATCTAAATTCTCACACTCTGTATCTCAATGTAATAGGAGGTGTGCCGGCAAAATGTGGTTTATATAGATTCGATCGCCGGCGCGTAATAATTCGTTGTAACCGATTTGAACAACGAAATGAACGACATTCACCCTTTTAAATTATTTGTGTTCATTTCTAGATACTTATCTTTAAGTTTAAAATTCTATTTTTGTTGAAATCACACAAATTAATTGTGAATATATACGAACTATTTTCCGGAAAGCGGAAGATACAGGAGTAATTCGCCGGTAGTCAGAATGTTCTACATGTTTCTAGAAGAATCACGAAATGCTTAAACCGGAACTTATCGTCCAGTTTCCGTTCAGAGGTTGATGGAAATTTCTAGTAAGGCGGTATTGGCGCATCAGTGTTACTATTGTTAGTAGTTTATTGCACTATGCGAAGGCTCGAGAAATTTCTCGAATAGATTTAATTTTGAATCTGAAGTATTTTAAAAATTTCGTATTTTTCTCAATTTTATTTGTGAAAAAAATAAAGTTATCTAATTTTAATTTAAGATAATGTTAGGTTTTTAATAAATTTTTGGAAACGGCAATTATATTTACAATTTTAATAAAGATAATTTAAGTATATATTTTATTAAATCAAGAATGTGTTGAAAAATTTTACATCGTGAAGTCTAATACAAATATTAAATATATCTTATTATGCATCAACTAATTATGACAAAAATTTACACATTATTCTTATTTAATCAGGATTGTTTCCATTTAAATGTTACAGTTTTTTGCAATTCAAGAATGAAAAACATAGATTTGTTTTAATGATTGTGGAATATTTTTTTTTTTTTTTTACAAATTTTGCTGGATGTTACGAATCATTTTGAATAATATATAGAAATGTTCACTAACTGAATGCATCTAGATCAGAATTGAAACATTTTATAAATTTTCTTAGAATTCGTAAGTTAAATGTTCTTTTGTCTCGAATGCACAAACATCCTTTTATTTTTTGAAATGTAAGTTTAGCTAAAATTAATTTCTTTATGGAACAAATTATAATTTATCCTAATCTGATTCGGTAATGAAAATACTGAATTAAAGATGAAAAAAAATTGAGTTCCTTTGAAAAAAAAATATTTTTTTTACCATACATTAAAACTTACAGAAAATAGCATATATTTAGATGCTTGGTTGTCAAATTTTTAAAAGCGTAAAATTTAACTGAACATTAATTTTAAAGTTTTAAGGAAATGAAAAAGAAAATATATGAATGATAAGGTTATAGATTGAATATTTATGTTCTATCTTTTTATGTATGAGTTAATGGTACTTCTGTAAAGGAGAGAATTTGTTGGTTTTGTTTAGAGTAATGCTTTATGAGTGTCTAAAAAAAATAAGAAAATGTATTTGAGTTACTTTAACTTCTCCAAAAATATAATTAGAAATATCTAAGAGCTGTGTTTTTCATTTATGTAGGGTGTACACTACTAGAGTTGTTTTTTCATATTCTGATGACATACTGTTAAAATTTATTTGATTGAAAAGTGAGGAATTAAGTTTCTTACAAATTTTAGTATGGAGAATGAAGTTCAGATGAATTAAGAAGTTAAATTTAATTTTGAAAATATTTTTGGAAAAACATTAATTATTTCATTTCAACAAATTAATTTGCTGTTTTACTTTAAAATTATCAGAATATATAGATTTTATACATATATATTGGTTGTTCTATTAATTTGAAGATTCTAATGTTTTGAAATTTATTCTTAGAAAAATATGTGTAAAATCTTAGGTATGTTGAATATTTAATAGTAATAAATTACAAGAAACTGAAGTTTTCAAACTATTATTATTTCACAAGCAATTTTTCTGTTTCATATTTCTATAAATAAATTAACAATCTTATAGTTGAATAAGTTAAGATAAAACAACATTTTAGCTTTAAAACAAAAGAGCAAAAAAAGGTTATATATATATATATGTTCTACATTCATTTTGTATGGAGAGGATTGTGTATAGATACAGTTAAAGAACAAATTCATATATTGACATATCCAAGTGAACAAAATGAGTGTTATTTACTTTGATGTTTTGTGTGTGTGTGATTATTTTTTCATGTGGATTTTGTTTGTGCTTGTTTTCCCTCTTTCTTAATTCTGATTGAGGTTTTGGAGTGATGGGAATATCCTTATTTGCGTGTTTATTCTTCAAAAAATAAAGTATGTGGACCAAATTATTTCTAAAACAATTATATATAAGTAGTGCTGAAGTTGAATTATTTGAAAAAAACATCGTGTTGTGTTTTAAGATAATCAGTAACTTCCAGTTATGTGAAAGCTAAAGTATAATTACAATGGCAAATATTTCTCAAAAACATGATTATTTTTTTTTGTATGATTTGTTCTGTTTACTCTTTTTGTCATTTAAATGTTTTGTTAATTAATCAAATGGATATTTGTGAAATTGTATTAAATTCCTAGACGAAGAAAATGCTTAATTTAAAAAACATTTAATTTACATTAAATTTTTGTTCAGTGTTTGTCAGTTATTTCCACACTTTAATTATACTTACCATTTCATGTTTTTGAATATTAATGAAAAATCTTTCATAAAATAATTTCTCTCAACTTTTTATATTTATTAGTTTGTATAGTTGCAAAAGAGTAAACAAAAATTATTATTCCTGAATTATGTATTTAATTTCTGTGTGTTTGTTAAAAGGAAAGCAAGAAACTTGAAATTCAAACGTACAAAAAACTAGGAATTTTTCTATTAATGTTAATTGTATAAATGGAAGATTAAAATACTTATGAAATATATATATATATATACCTTTTTATATAATAAAATGTTAATTTTAAAAGATATATGTATGTATTTCTTTTGTGAAAAAAGGAAATGGTATTTAAAATATTTTTAATACCAATAAGGTTATACTACAGAAATTAGAATTTCCATTGTAATTTTATAAATAGATTATACTTGTGTAAATTAATTGTAATCTTAATAATTATCCTCTAAAATCATTATATTTTTGTTTTCATCATACTATTATTGATTTTGCATTCTTATTGAAAAACAAGAATTCTGTCATTCACATTGATTAGCAAGACCTTTCAAATTGAGGTTACTTCAATTATTGTAATTATTTATTAATATGACAGTGTTTGTTGAAAATAGAATTTCACAAGCAAAGAAATAACCACTTTGTTCAATTTCTCTACTTATAAATGTATCTATTACATTATCAAATATATTTAACTACCATTTTGTGTTAATGACACACTGTAATACTATTCAAGCAATAATTTCTGTAACTATATGAAGTTGTAGGTTCTACATATACTTTCTGGTCTTAGGAAATTTAAATAGAAAATTCTTTAAAAAAAATTGTCATTTTTATTACATAACTAAAAAATTCAAATAATAAAAAGTTTCTGGCTTTTTATCACTCAACTGCTCATTAATTTAGCCATTACAATAGCATACTTAGAAAAATGAAACAAATTCTGACAAAATATTGAATGCTTTGTGAAGTGTAAAACAAATCATTAAATTTTTATTACAAAATTAATTGTGTGTGTGTATAAAATTCATGATTTTAAAATCAGCAATTCCACTTTTTTTTGTGTATTTTTTTAATCTGTATGCATTAAGGCTTGAAAGTCTACATTGGCATCGTGTGACAGTTGAGAATATTTGGTGTCAGTTTGGATGTCATTATTGATTATTTTGAGCAAGATTAAAAATTTTCAAGGTATGACAAAATACCTAGACAAAAATCCTTGTGTGGTTGATGTTTACAAATTAATATGGCCATTATTACACCATTTGTTTAAATTTAGGAATACTTTGTGATGTATATATCATTTCACCAATCCAAAAGACACTTCAAGAAATATCTGCCTCAACATTGCCTTTGCTTGAAATCCTATTGAAATATTTCGCCTAGTTATTGCTTGTTATCATGATGTTTCTCGAAATGGAAGATTTTGACGAGTCTCTGATTATTTGTTTGAGGTGATAAAATTTATTGGGGGGGGGGTTGTACGGTTATTTCATACATGTGTCGTCTATTCCATGAAATAATTATGCTAAGTGTGGAAAGCTCATTTTTTCACTCCTTGTACTAAAACTGAATTATAACTAAATTATATTAATGCTTGCTAACTGAAAAAGATATGCTTTATTAATACATTTCAAATCTCAATCTCTTAAATTCAAAAGGCTGTTATCTAGTTTTATTCAGTAGATATATTATGAAATATCACTATATATATATTGAAAGTAATCTTTTAATGATTTTAGTTTTTGTTCTAAATAAATTTTTGAAACATTTTAGGTTTTGTAATCTATTTTATGTATGATCTTGTTAACGAATAAATGTTATATATATATATATAATGTTAACTACGTAAAATATTTCGAATGAAACTATATAAGCTCTCTCTCTCATTATAATTTACAAATATTTATATTCTATGATATATATATGTACGATATTATCGAAATCAATTGTAGTTACACCAAACTGGTGCATGAATTCACAAGTGCACTTCACTTGATTCTATTTAATGCTACTTCCACGACTCGACAATCCAAATTAATTCTGTAATCCCTGGTCTTCTTTCTTTCCCCATTTGGCACCCATATCGACCCAATTCATATATTATCATTTGATGGCTTTCCAAGTACGAGGGATGTTCCGAAAGAAAGCTTCCTCATTTTTTTTCAAAAAGTACATGGTACACAAGGTAAATGAAACAATCACCATAAGAATCTACCCTCATTCCTGGTTCAACGACGCTAGTAATGGCGGCTGAGGAGGAATGACGCTTGCACAGTGCGACGAAAAAAAGTTGGCGTGGTGTGGATGTTAGGAGAGGGGGTACCAGTTCAGGTGTCATCCTCGTCACTTGACCGTGGTTCGAAATTACAAGGTCTGTCGCCAATAGCCCTCGTGTTGCTGCTAATGCGACGTTAATAAAAACTAAACTAAAAGCGACCAAAAAAAGTGTAGCAGCAACCAAGCATGACTGACAACATGGTTGACATTGGAAGTGCGTGCTGTTATCAGGTATGAATAGGTACGAGGGACTAGTCATCCATGAATGTCTTCAGACCGTGTATGGTGAACAAGTGATGTCTTGTCAAATGGTTGGATGCTGGTGTTGCATGTTCAATAAAGGAAGTATGAACGAAGTGATCGTCTCTCTACATCCATGAATGAAAACCTTTTTAGAGTACAGGACATGGTATTAGCAGATAGATGCATAACGATGTCAGACGTAGTGTCCATACTGCGTATTGATCTTACTTAGGTTTATCCAAAACAATACTGAGGTGTAAGACAATTCCTTTCGTCGCAGGGCACCGAGTTGTACCATAGTGGTTTCTCCAAACTGATTGCACGCTGTGACAAATGTCAATTGCGACTATATCAGAAAAATTCAGCAAGGAGTATAGTTCATAATGTCATAGTTTATTTTTTTGGTGCAAAAAATTTTCTTTGTGGAAAAAAAATGACGAAACTTCCTTCGGAACATCCCTCAATTTTATCTAATCCATGAGCAGTATATATGACAATGATATATATAAGGGTTTTTTTTAATGGAAAATAGAAGATATGTCTCCTATTTTTACATTAAAAATTATATTCTATTCGAAATTATTAAAATTCATTGATATTTACATCACTGAAATACCTTAATAAATGTACTCTATAACAAAAAAAAAAAAAAAAAAAAAAACGACGCACAAAGGAGTCGTCCGATGGAGACAAAAATTAATATTCATGATAGTAGTGGTGGACCTCGGGCCACAACAGATTGGAAGGACAGAGTAATTGTCAGATCAGTTGTCACAGCACTTGATTCATCATTATCAACCATCAGACGTTCGACCCACACACGAGTGTCTACCATGACCCTTCACAGACGGCTGATAGAGCGAAATCTACGCTCGTACCAATTGCTACGCCACCTGCCACTCACGCCTGCACATTGTCGAGCTAGATTACAATGGTGCTTTGCTCGATCAGGTTGGAATGATGCTGACTGGGGACGTACAGTGTTTAGCGACGAATCCCGCTTCCAACTGTGTCCTGACGATCATCGAAGGTGTGTCTGGAGACGCCCAGGGCAGCGTATAGATCCTGCTTTCACTATTGCACGCCACACAGGCCCTCGACCAGGAGTTATGATGTGGGGTGCCATTTCCCTTGATAGCCGGACTCCATTGATCGTCATTAGAAGCACACTTATAGCACAGCGGTAAGTCGACGACATTCTGAGACCTGTTTTGCAGGACTGTGGCCTAATTTTGCAGCAAGATAATGCCAGACTACTTACAACACTTGTTGCTATGAACTGTCTTACAGCTTGTCAAACACTTCCTTTGCCAACCAGATTGCCATATCTTTCTCCAGTCGAGCATATCTGGGATATGATGAGAAGGGGACTGCATCTACCAGGGAATGTTGATGACCTAGCCCGACAATTGGAGCAAATTATAATTTGGGGTGTATATAGCTTCTAATAATAAAGTTGGAAATTTGGGTTCTATTGACACAACAATGACAGCTTGAACTTATATTGATATATTGCAGCATAACATAACAAAAGGATACTGCTGTGTTAATAGACATGGTTACTTTATAATGTGCCGAGGCGATTTGATAAATCCTCCATAAACTCCAGGCTTGAATCCAATAGAAAACTTATGAATGCTATTGGATGCACAAATCGGAAATAAGAAAAGCTATACTTAAAGCATAAAATGATCTAGACCCAACATCGCAAAAAGATTAATAGAATCTATGCTACAACATGTGTGTGTTTACGCAGTCATTAAAGCTAAAGGACTTCACATAAAATATTATTTAACTAAATGTTTCTTAATTATATCATATTAATCTGGATTGTATACTAATGATATATTACTAAAAGGTGTTCTTTTTTTCATTATATTTTTGTGTATTTGTCTGTTAAAATGTAAAAAAAAAAATTGATTACTTTTATTTCGTTTTTGCTTGTATGTTATAATAAATATTAATGCATCACATTGCTGGTTGCTTAAATCTTTTATATGATTTTATTATAATTTAAGAAAATAAAGAATTCAAATAATTATTTTGTCCATGGTAGATTTTGTATTCCACATTTTTTATACTGTAATCTTAGTTGGAATAGAGCCATTGACTCACCAGCTCAAAGACGAACAGACTTGTTTAAGCACAATATTGATGTGATTTACGACAGAACAACGAGAAAAATTATAATTGCGCATGTAATATACATATTGTAATCTTATGATTTATAAACTCTTTTAATCAACTCGACTATAGAAGTTTAAATTGCGCTCCTTGAAGTTTGTTAACAAGTTCTTGGCATTTCATACGTTGAGGAATTCAAGCTACTCCACCTCATTTTCGTTTAGATATATTTGCGAGAGAGGAGTATCATTCTCTTAATTCTTAATAAAATTCTTAAATAAATTTGTACAGTTTTATTTTTTTCTACTAAAAATGTATTGTCTCATATACAATTTACAAAATATAAATAATTTGACTTAAAGTAAGACTTAGAGAAGTGGACGGTGGTTTTTTGTATATCTGTTAACATTAACTCATTCGTTCGTCGCCTGGCAACCGCGGCCCAAGAGAGTAGGTCTTTCACGATATTGATTATTTGAAATGTGGAGAAAGAAGTTGGTGCCATATTGATTTTCAAAATGCAAGGTTGCTATTTTGGAGCGATTTGGAACAGTGATTACTGAAAAAAAAATTTAATAAAATATATTTTAATTATACAATTAAATTTAACTAGGGGAAAAACCGTCACTAATATACAAATATTTTTTATTTCAATTTTTTATGGAAGTACTTTTTGTTGATATTTGACACTAATAAATGAAGTTAGATAACACAATATTAATGTCAAATGAAGCCAAAAACGAATTGCTCTAAAATCATTAAAAATACTTTACGCAATGAAATAACCAATGTATTTTTATAATACAAAACAAATTATTTCAATTTTTCATCCTTTTGCTTAAATGTCAAATGGAACAGCGCTGGAATTTTCTTAACTTCCAATGTTGAATTCTAGAATTTCTTCCGATGTCAGACAAATTTTAGGAGATCAAAATTGAAAATTTTGATTATTTTCTTAAACTTTGCACCACCAATTGCTTTTTTTTTTACTTCAAATATTGGTGACATTTAATTTTTATTATAACAATTATTTGATTTCGTAGTAAAGAATAAAAAATTTGAATCGAAACAATAGCTATATTCAATAGTTAGTAAAAAAAAATCTGATAGTTAATAGACCCTATAATAAAATCTTAGTTGGCAGCTAAATGGATGCGTGTTCGAACATCTATTCAATCAATCATCGTTATGTAAATAAATTGAGAATTGTTTTCTCTTTTCCTTTGCTAATACTGTACTAAAGTCATGTAAAGAGCGATTAAAGGAACTCGGTAATCTCGTTGCAGATACATAACGTTGACTACTTCTAAATAGTACTTCATGCCCCAAATTCCCAGTCGCCAATAGCCCTCGTGTTGCTGCTAATGAGACGTTAATAAAACCAAACCAAAACTATTCTCAAAGCTCGCTTTTTTAAAATGTTGATGTCCGTTTAATTTTAACGTAGTGGAGCTAAATTAGCTGATGATTTTCGGCAGAATCAAAACTTGAACTCCCAACTCGTCGGACATGAAGTTCATCCCTTTATTTTTATAAATGTAGGGAAGTTGTATAGGTGATAATATCCAAAAAAATATTATCAATTTTTCTTATATCTACAAAGGGGTAGTATATTCTTAAGTTTGTTTTTGGGTTTGATCTTAGACCATTGCAATAGACACTGTGCAATTTTGGCGCGTAGCTTATCATATCAAAGGTATCTTCATATATCGAAGCGATGAATTTTCGGGAGTGATAAATTAAGTCAGGTTATTGTATCATTTGACACCCGAAGTTGCAGGGTATGTCCCGTTATGTTGCTTTTGTGAGATGCCCGTTCAATACAAATTGAACTGAATAAACTGTAAATTGTTAATAGAATTAAATGAATAAATATACTAGTTAAATGCTATTTATATGTAAGTTTAGAATTTTATTTTATTAATGTGGTCGCAGTATCTAGTTGCAATGATGCAAACTTCAGACAAAGGAATTGCTATTTAAGTCAATTAAAAACTGTCATGTTGTTTTTTTTATTTATTAACGTCGCCCTTAGAGACAACACGAGGGCTTTTTACGACGGATTTCTTAATTTTGACTCCTTGTGAAATGACATGGTCCACACCATGCCAACGCGAGAACTTCGAACCTCACCAGATTTAACGAGCCTCATACCCGATACACGACGGGCCTTTAATGAAAGGACAGATCGGAACTGAAGCAACGTCCGGGGCAAGTTCAAGACCATGACCAGTCTCTACCGTGCCCCAGTTGTCGAGCAGAACAATGTGGATTGCTCCATATTAAGCCTAATAGGATACAAAGATTAGCATGTTGCACGATGTCAAAAATTAATTGGTTCTATCTCAAAGGATATTATTTGACGTCTGCTTAAAATTCCGTTATCTATCATCGATAATCTATGCTGATATAAAAATATTATGAATGGTTCTGCAATTTATCTTAATTAAAACTGTGTCAAGATTTGATAGAACTACATAAAGATAAGGGTAGAAAAGAGAACCTTTTTCTCGAGAGCTTTTCGAAATAAAATGGTCACCATTGATCGTCACTCTACAGTTTAGAAGATTGCTCCTTTCAAAACTATTAGCGTCGAATCCAATATCTGTGGACTTATAAAGCAAAAGAATCTTTTTAAACCTAGCTCATTAATATTTAAATAATAAACTGTAATGATTTTCATCAAGTTAACAAGTAGGAATTTTTCTTTGTATAAAAATATTTTTTATCTCAAATTATATCTATGTTGGTAGTGTACCGTTTGAAGATAATTTAAGATATTAATAAGAAATAGGAAAATTCTTATTTAAGTTAAAAATATTTAATACGGTTATGTACAGCTTTTTACATGCTTTTTATGACAGGAGGTACCAAGACAACCTTCTAAAGTGGGAACCACTCAGAGACGGATGCTCTTTGAGGGCCATTAACCTCCATCGGCTTCTCGTCGATGAATCTCCCTAATCCCTTCACAATCTGACGAAATATTTACGATCTCAAACTGTCGATATCTTGGAGATCACATGTGATTCGGGCAGTCCAGATGCTGAAAACATTGTGCTATTTATGAGTTCGATAAGTGAAAGATGGGAGTCGTAAGGGGGAGAGAAACGCCAGAACATATAATGAGTGTCAACGTTGGCGGATCGACCAACAAACATTAAAGAATTTCGAATTCAGTAGCAGAAAACCAGGAATGTGGATATGCCACAGACGTTACAGTAGGGGTATCTTTTTCATCACATATAAAACTAAAAGCAATAGTTTCGATGTGAGAAAACAACAGAGATAACAAAAAATAAAACCTAATTAATCTTTTTAATATCTTAAATTTTTTTACATAAACATTAAACTTCTCAATGAGGAATTGAACTTTATATTTTGCAATTGAAATAGATTTAAATGCGTCTGTGAAAAAAGGAAATGTATCAAAATTAGTTGGTTTATGAGAAATATGGAACAGAAAAAGTTGTTATCCAAAATAATTAATGTAAATAACCCAATTAAGATGTGGGTATAAATTTAAAACATAAAGCAATTGCTATTTTGAAATGAACGGAAGGTGACATGCTTTCCATGGTCCGTAGTCTCAGCATTCCTGTCTGAATGTGCTATATAAATATAAAAAATACTATTATATTTGCAAAAAAGTAATAAAATTTCTCTTTTTGAATTTGTTTTTCATTTATAAATATTTTATGATGGGTGAAAAGTAGTTATTCGATTTCATAGGAGGTTTTAGTATCCGAGCTCATGGTAGTCTGCTGGTCATGATCGCGGATTCGTGGCCAGCTGTTTTTGTCGAAACGTGGGTTTGAGCCCTGATGTCTTTGAAAACCCACCTTGTAGCCGAGGCTGATACACATTACATCTGTCGGGGCTCAACGTCCTCCACTGGAGTGGTGGGGAAGTTAGGAGAGGGAGGTACCCGACCAAGTTTCGTCCTCATTACTTGACCGAAGTATCGAGGTTATTAACATCGCACTTGGTTTCATAAACATCGCACTTGAAGTAACACGAGGGCTATTGGTGACAGGCCAAAATTATGGGCCTGTCGCCAGTAGATATCGTGTTACTTCAAGTGCGATGTTAATAAAACCAATCAATTCAGTATTTGATTTGATATGAGGTAACATCATATCTTACTACGGAGCTATTGAAGGAAGATTTCGTAATTTTTAGCCACAGTCAAGTGATGAAGACGATATTCGTATTAGTACCATACTCTCTTAACATCTACATTATGACAAGAGGACTAAAAGGCTTAGTTTCTTTTGGAATGAATATTTTCTAATATTCTTCATGACAGGTATTTAGTGGAACTTATTTTTTCGGACCCTAGATGGCTTTAATTTAGGGGACGATGAAGTATATGAAAATGGTCCCCTCCCCAGTTCTAATACGTTAGTTATAATGTTTAAATTTGAGCACATATTACATAAGTTTCGAAATGAATTCTGACTGTTGTAAAATCGATTGCAACTAAAAATAGTATTGCATAAGATTTACAGGTTGTAGGAACGAATCAGGACGTGTAATGCTCGCTTTTTTGAGTGGCAAGGGTACAATGGTTGCTGGAACATTATTTCTAGCCTCTTTTTATAGATCGCCAAGTTAACCGTACGACTTGTTATTGAGCCAAGATATATTATATACATAAGAGATATCGTGAAGTGAGATTGTTTTCGTAAGTGGTTGCTAATTTTGATACTGAGGTTTTTCTTGAAATAGTAATGTTGTATATTTTATATTTCACTGCTCTTTATTTTTGATTGATTTCATGTTTGTCTGTTTTTTTATTTATTGTAATTATTTAGAAAATAACCAATAGTTCATAAATAGCCAAATAAGGTAACCAATGAAAAACTGATATTTCTACACTTTGTAGGAATAAGGGCTGCCACTTTTAAGTAGCATTAATGGTCCGGTCTGATTCGTTCCTATTTCCTACATTTCTTGTATTACATCAGCCTATGCCCGAGACATTTAAAATTAGAAGGAATTGTATGTCGTTCAATTTTAATTTTCCAAATTGATTCCGGAGGCCACGGTAGCCTAGTGGTCAAGGTTCTGGATTCGTGGCCGGCGGTTTTCGTTCAGTCACGGGTTTGATCCTTGGCCGCCAAAGACTCTCCGTGTAGACGGGGCAGATGCACAATAAATCTGTCGGGGGCCAAAGTCCTCCCATTGGTGTGGTGTGGATGTTAGGAGAGGGGGTGCCAGCTCAGGTGTCGTCCTCGTCACTTGACCGTGGTTCAAAATTACGAGGTCCGTCGCCAATAACCCTCGTGTTGCTTCTAGTTCGACGTTAATAAAAACTAAACTAATTTCCAAATTGATTCCAGATATTTTCAGAAACAATTACAAAATTCTTGAATTACAGTCATTAAGTTTAACAGAACTGGTTTGTCTTGTGAAAATTTAATTAAATTACATTTTACAAAAATAGAACTCAAATTTTTTTTTTTATCATTGCTTAACCATAGCCGTGTTACCCAAAAATAAATATTTCGCATTCTCGATTTTTACAAGTGCGGATATCGTGTATCTTTGCGGAAAGAGTTTATTTAATTACTTTGTAAACGTGTTATTGCATGATAAAAAAGAATTACGCATTTGCGTTAACAATATAATAAGAATGTCAGAAGAAAATTGGGACACAGTAACATATTTACGAAAAAAGGCACCAAAAGCAAGTCATTTGCGTTCACAGCAGGTTTGTTTGGCAACAAAGAAATTAAATATTTAGTTTTATAACGTGTGAAAATATATCTTTCTTGATTATGTATGGAATGGACTTCGTAACATTCAGTTAGCATGTTAGTCATTTAATAGGGGCTTGTGGATAACCCTGATATATTTGTAGACTAATTTAAAACTTATGTCAAAATTTATGTTTTTAAAAAACGACGAATCATTTTATACACATTCCTTATTTTGATAATCTCAAAGATAAAATATTTCAAAATGGGAAATTTTATAAGATTTTGGAATTAGAATTAAATTTAAATGTTTTTAAAATTTAAATGTTTGTTAAGTTTTTGTTTTACTGTGGTATTTTACTATTTCTTACCAGGTGCACGAATTATTTAAAAATGTTATTGTTCGGATTTAAAATGCATCAATGTTATCATTTTTTAGTTATGTTGTTATGAACAAATGTAATGTTGTGGTATATTAAAATATTGGAGGATTAGTTTATACTTAGTCAACAGTATGGATATTTAAATTCTATGATGCAACCAGGGAGGTCTTAAGATTTCTTGAGGCCCTGGGCCCTTATGAAAAAATAGGCCCATCTGCAACCCTTTAATCTAATTTAGTGTATAGAGATGTACAGTTCAATAAAAGCAGTCTATGGTAAAATGAGGTTTATGTGAATATTCCTTTTCTCCAAATTAAATTCATAAACTCATTAATTGGGTCTTCAACATCAATTGTTAATAATATTTCATTTTCAATACTCATCAGGCTTAAATTATTCAAACGGGATCGAGTCATACGATTTCTCAATTCATTTTTGACTGGTTTGAGTTTTGAAAATGAACGCTCACCACCCGCGTTAGTAATCATCATTAATAAGAAAATTCTCATTATTATTTCAATATAGGGAAACACTGTGATTAGTCTTTCATTATACTTGTATGTATAGAGTATGTTGATCCCAATTCCAATCCCCTCATCCAACAACTGTTCTTCATCTTCATCTGCATTTGTAGAATTATATATTTTATTAGTCTTTCTTTTTTCCATTTCTTCTCTTTGCTTTTTCTTAGCTTTTCGCCATCAATGATCATATTTGACTTGAAATGTTGACATTCCAAGTTCAATTCCTCTCCATTAAGGTCTTTATCGTAAAATTTTGATATTATTTTCATAACTCTCTCTATAAAAAAGCAAATACAATTACAAATTATATTACTTTTTTAATGCGATATAAATATTCGTTTATCATTTTAAATCTCAAAGAAATACAATTAAAAAATAAAAACATAATTACCTCTTATTGTTTGGAAGAAATTTAATTTAAAGAAAGGAATTGCCGATTTAGAACTATAGGCCACTCGTTTCTTCGAAAAAGTGTGATTTCCTTCAGGGTCGTTTTCAACCCTCTTTTTTATTTTACTTCTGATGCCTGTCATAAAACAGGAAATGTGTTTTTGTCACTTCTGTTGGGGCTTAAGAGTATCTCTTGTCCATTCATGAGCGATTCTTAACTCGTGTGTAAATAAATAAAAGATCCCTGGACAGAGTATCTATGACTGTCCTTCCCACAGCAATATTTTTATCAATAGATTGGACATATCTCGCTTTAGAAATAAAATTAATATTTTCCCTGATTCTGAGCAAACGTTGTAAATAGAAATATGTAATACAGAAGTAACTATCTTCAACCAGTCATGTCGGGGAATAAAATTTGACAATTAAAATTATTCTGATCATGATCTTATTGAGGCTGAGTGTTGAGCAAGAGAAGGCCCCCTCAAATGCGAGGCCCTGGGCCAGGGCCCAGTTGGCCCATGCCTTAAGACGTCCCTGGATGCAACAGTAATTGAGTTGGAATGTCATGAGATCAAGATCCAGTTTCTAATAAAATAATTCAGTTTGTCTTCTAAACCATTGAAAATTTAATGAAAAACATCTTATAAATATTAATTACATTTTTAATATTAGCATGTGCATATATGAAATTATTTCCAATGTTTATTAACAAATAACTTTTATTCAATGGAAGTGAATTTTTAAAAAAATGTTCAATACAAGTTATACAAATAAAAGGAATTCTCTTTATTCACATTTCTAAATTTTTTAATAAAATACTGAGTGATAATTGAATATTGATTTACATTTATAAAATAATTAATTTTGAAAAGTGATCTGAAATATTGTTATAAATATTAAATTTAATTTCCCAATCCAAATATTTAAAAATTTTCCCTTTATCACTTTTCTAGAATTGATTTTTTAATAGAATTGAAATTAACCTGTAGAAGATGACAGTCAATAATAAGGAATTCAACTTAAAAATGAGCTTCAATTTTCTTACGGTAAAACATTTTAAGTTTTAAAGAATTTGGTCATATTGCAATGTCTGATGTTAATTTTGGTATTGAAAGTAGAATCGTTTAAGCAGTTGTAGCTAAGATAAAGTACATAAAATGTAGGATTAGATGAGTTTGATTATGTGAAATCTGTTGTCAGATTTGATGACTGAAGTATCATGAAGATGTTAATGTTTTCTCAAAAGGATATTTAGTACATCTTCGAAACAAATCTTTTATTTAGTCATATTGATTAAAAATAGATGTAAATTTCTTTTTAATACAGATTAATGGAGTGATGTTTTTATGAATGGATGCAGTTAAAATATTGTCGTGTTTTGATAATTATATGTATGAAGATGTATGTATTTTATTCTATATATTTTTTTTTGTAAATTACACTAGCATATTTGCATAATATTTAAAATACTTCACTAAATGTTGGCAATTCTTATCACTTATTAGGCAATCAATGCTGCTCAGCGTCAAGGTTTGGCAATTGAAACCACAAAAAAATGTAAGTTTTACTTAGTGAAACACATTTTTTGTTATGTTTTGAATTTTAGCACTTACAAGTCTTTTGCAGAATCACTTAAAAATTGGATAAATAATTATGCATGTTATGTATATTAAACTATAATAGTATTATAGATTAATATATATAGCATATATAATATTGAGAATGAACAAAATAAAAATACAAATTCATTTTTAGATATTTAAACAACTGTAGTTTATATGAAAGGATTTCATAAAAATGGCAGAGTTCAATACATCTAAGAATCAAAGTTGAAATTTGATAAAAATTCGCATGTTTTAATTGAGAGCTTTAATTTTGCTAATAGGTCTGGGATTTGTAATTTGCCCTTAGATACTCGAAGGATCTTTTCTCTATTTTCAACCATTCTTATTTCATCCTCTTTGTTTTTATTTTTTACATTTGTAGAATTTTATCTGAATCACAAATATAAGTTTTTTTTTTTTTTTTTTATAAATTAACATATGCTGGGACACTCATCTTAACCAAATTATGATCCTTGTACCAATTTAACCAACCAATTGTAATTTGATGGTTGAATTACATTCCTATAAATTTTTTTAAAAATAATAATCATGAGGAAAACTTATTTTTTCTTTCTTAAATATTGAGTTGGTTTAGTGAATCTGTTTAGAAAAATAAGTTTATTTACAAAAATGTCATAAGGAGATTAAATTAATAAGAACATATATATGAATGAAAATAAATTTTAATATTAAATAATATAACTGCTTTTAATATAAATTGTGATTTTTAAAAGTAATGGAAATTTCTTAAAAAAAAAAAAAAAAGGCTATGCAATGTGATTATTTGTTTATAGGCCTGAGAATTCAAATATTAATAAAACACTTTAATTGCCAATGGGTCACATTTTTATTGTGCAGCTATTTATACCAACTCATCGGGTTTATTTTTATGGCTCAAAGTTATATTCAAAATTAGTGCCTTCAACTTGTGTAACTTTTGTCAAGGCACTAAGGACCTTGAGGCACAGTAAATACAATTTTGGACAAAAATGTATTGGGATGTAGGAAAGTATTGCACACATTATAAATTTATTTTAAATCTGTATACTGAAAAAAAAACATCACAAATATTTGTTTAAATTTCTAATAAATGAACATGTTTTTTTGCAGATAATGCTGCTACTAATAAACAGCATTCGACAACTTTAAATACTTTAAAATTAGATACGGAAACAGAACAGTTGCATCATGAGACTGTTGGTCTGGATATGGGACGCCTTATACAACAAGGAAGACAGAATAAAAATTTAACACAAAAGGATCTTGCTACGGTAGGCAAAATGTTGTGTGATTGAATTTATTAAATTGGCTGTTATAGCTTAACTTTTCTATTATAAGTTACCACTATTACTTTTGGTTGTCAAAATTAATAGCATGTCATTTTCTTTTTCTCTACCAGTAAAAAAATTCATATAGAATCTATAGAAAAGATAATATAAATTCTTATCTTTTTGATATTTTCATTTCTAATCTGATTCTGTAGTTATATAACAAATTAATGCATGTAATTGTACATTCAACAAATAATTTGAACCATTGTTATGAATTTGTTTTGCATTTATTATTGCTTATTTAAATTGACTTTCCTGCTATGAATTTAAAATATTTCTTTTTATTACCTTCAAAACGATATTGCGTGGAGAATATGATTATAATTCCAGTTTAGATGAAATATAACCAAAAAAAGTGTAAATATTTTTGTGTGGCGGATTTCCATGCAGAAACTTAAAACCTTTTTTAGGAGTTAATTTTCAATTATCTAGTCTTTGTAAGGAAAAATTATTGAGACAAATGTATGATGTGTTTGAAATTATTATAATCAATATTAATATAAAATCTTATTTCTTGGAAAAAACATATGAAGGGTATGTATTTTTTTTTTATTAAAAGAAAAGCTAGATAGAATTATTTTGCTACATTATGAACTTTATGCTTTGTGAAAGGACAATTGAAATTTTTGTAAAATTCTACATCTCTAAATATAAGGAGATTATTTTTAGGAATTTATGAAATATTTCTTTTAATTTTGCTGTATTACTTTTCGTGCATCACAATTTCAAATGAATTTCTAACTGGCATCAATTGAATTAAATAGGTTTCAGAAATTATTTACTGATTAAACCCTCCTTTTCCCCAATATATATAATCATAGCTTGATGTATTAAAATATCTATATTTTCTGTGTTTCTGCTACACACACATAAATACTGTTTGGGAATAAAAGATCTTTAAGAATAAAGTGAATATGCTGTTATGGTTCAAATTGCATATAGTAAATAATGTATAAAAAATGATTTATTCAAATCCCCTCCCCTTTTCCTATGTATTTTCACATTATGGTGTATGAAATATGGTGGAATTTTAGGAATATAGAATATAAATAACTTCTCTTAAAAAAATAAATCCAAAATAATTTTACTGTTATTTTTCAATGTATGTTGACTTGTAAGCTGATGTTTCTTAAAGCTAGAAGGAGACAATTTTACTTTTAAGATTCCTTATTCCACCAAAAATATCTATTTGAAGTTGTTTAATTTATGATTACTTGATCTTACAATAAAACTGAGTGGAATAACTGAAGTATTTTAAAGAACTGAAATGTATTTTCATAGGCCTTTTTTAACAATTAAAGACAAAGAGTTTTCTCATTCTAGTTTTATAAAAGGACTGGTGCAAAAGTTGAATAAAAGAGGCATAGTGTTTCATAAAAGCATAGTTTTCTTTGATTTGAATATATTTGACTATAAATGAGTGTCTGCTATTTAGTATGGTTTTTCATTTATGAACTGGCAGTGTTTGCAAACTCTGTATAAAATATTTGAATCATTGTATTGCCTATAATGCTTAAATTAACAAAGGTTTAGGGAATATAAGTATAAATCAAAAGAGTACATGCTAGGATGAGATGTGCAAAATCTCTTTTGAATAACCCTTTTTCTTGGCAATGTATATAATATAGACCCAGCTGCCTGGGGTAACACTTTCTCTGTGTTTGCGTGGTGTGGAACTTAGGAGAGGGGGTGCCAGCTCAGGAGTCGTCCTCGTCACTTGACCGTGGTTCAAAATTACTAGGTCCATCACCAATAGCCCTTGTGTTGCTTCTAGTGCGACATTAATATAAACTAAACTAAAATTCTTTCTCAGTATAAGATAAAATAATAAACAATAAGAGAGAAATAAAAGCTGCTAAGGAGTAGAGAAAAAATTATTTAAAACAAGTGAATGAAAATGAGAGGGTAGAGAAATAACAAATAATTGAGTCACCTCACTAGAGGGTAAGAGGGAGGGAAAATAACCCTATTAATGCTCTTAAAATTGTAAAATAAGGATTATAAATCATTATCTTCTAAGTCATTGATACTCTGATATAAACGTTAAAAACTGTCATATTTTTAAAAATATGTTATGAATTACTTAATTGAATTAAAAGATGATGGTCATAAGAAAAAAAACAAATTTTAATTTTTAGGTAATTTTATTTTTATATTAAAAAATTATTAAAAATGAATAAATTTTTTTTTTACATTTAGTTAAGGAAGTTTGCAGTTTAAATTAGGATTATAATTTTTATTTATTCAAGCAAATTTATGAAAGTAGTTTTAGATAATAAATGTTATATAATCATTAAATATTTACGAACAACTATTCTAAGTTATATCATATGACTCTCTACAATTATCTCCCCTTTTCCTCTGTTTTGTCCTAAAAAGAAAGGAAGGGGGAAAAAAGGAATATAATGGTGATAACATCAGCAGAAGGTAAACTTTTTCACAGGCACAATACTAGTATTATCCCATACCGTAAGAAAGGGAAAGAATTTTACCATACAATTGCTTTTTTATTGAAAAAAAATCACATCTGTATTTCAGATATCAGTAATTTCAATTTTTTTTAAAAAAAATTTAGCATATGAAATTTAGTGTCACCAAATATCTGAGGAATTGTGAAATATGTCAGAAGAACAAGCAAGATTCTGATTCAAAAAAAGTTGTGGGATAGAATAGTCCCATTGTAGTTCATACATATGGAAAGAGATGATTAAATTGGGTACCCAGCATTTGGGTGTATAGTTGTCCCTGGGGATTATATTTGGGGAACTCAGGGGCTTGCCTTCTTTAGGTATGGGCATCATGACCCCGATGCACCCTAGTGATCTTTTTCATGAGGTTTACTGTCTTTGTTAAACATGGGTGTCTTGCCCCTGGAATTCCCTAGCAATTCTTCTCCATTTTCAACCCTCCTTCTTGTCAACCAATTTTTTCATACACCTAAACCACAGTTGGCACAGTATGTCCACTTCTGGCTCTTGCACCAATAAACTTCTCTAACACATCTGATTTGAAAAATTCCTATTTGACATTACTCTACACCAATTTTTTTTGTTGAAATTAAATAATTTTTTAGTATAAATATTAAGTAATGGTATGATTTTTATATTTAGAGAATAAATGAAAAACCTCAAGTTATTAATGACTATGAAGCTGGAAGAGCTGTCCCAAATCAGCAAATCCTGACTAAAATAGAAAGGGTCATAGGTAAGTGTAATGAATTGTTTTTCTTTCCACTTTAAAATATTTAGAAAAGAGAGATTATTTAAAATTAGCCTAAACCATACTCAATGTATTGCAGAAAAAATGGTGCATTAAACTTAATTTGTTAAAATTATATATATACTCATGGACAAAAAAATTAGTGCACCAAGAAGGAGTCGTCAAAATGAAACGAAATTTTATATATGTAACGACTACTTTGATATAAGTAAATGATTAGAAAATCAAAGAAAAAGGATCATTTATTTCAGAGAAAAAGGCAAAAGAACAGAGGATTTAATACCCTGTTGAACCCCCTGTAGCGCGAATGCACGATGCGATACTATCGGGCATTGAGGCATACAAGTTCTTTATGATGTCTTGAGACATTTCGTTCCATTTGCTTGTAATCTTTCCTCTAGTTCATTCAAACTCGTGAGATGCCCAACTCGCTGTCCCAAATGATCCCAGATATGCTTGATTGGAGACAAATCTGGGGATCAGGCAGACCAAGGAAGGGTAATAACAGTACGGAGACAGTCTTATTAACAGTGAGGCCGAGCATTGTTTTGTTGAAAAATGGCTCCTGGGAGCCGTTGCATGAGTGGCAACTCATGTGGTTGCAGGATGTCATGGACATACCGCTGGGCTGTCATGGTGCCACGGATCAATACTAGGGGTGACCGTGTATTGTAGGCAATGACACCCATATCATCACACCAGCTGTGGGAGCGGTGTGTCGCTGTAAAGCAAAGGCAGAATTGAGGCGTTCACCACAGGGTCTCCACGCATGAACACGATTGTCATCACTGCTGAGATTGAATCTGGATTCGTCGCTAAAGACGACCTGGTTCCATTCCGCTGCAGTCCAGTTTCCTCGTGCGCGGCACCACTCCAAACGGAGGCGTTGATGGTTGGGCGTCAAGGATAGCACGTGTAACAGGCGCCGCGGCTCCAAATGTTCTTCAGCCAGATGCCTTCGTATGGTTCGAGAAGACACAGGCCTCTAGTGAAGGTGCTACCTGTGCCTGGTTGGCGGCCGATGAAGCAGCTGGCTGTACGCATGCATTTCTTATGATGTGGCGGTCTTCTTGACGACTGGTCTGTCGAGGGCGTCTGAGCCTGGTCTTCGTGTAAATGACATCTCTCGGATCCACTGGTCCCAACACCTCCTCACAACACAATCAGAGCGGCTTAATTGACGAGCTACTGTCCTAACTGATCATCCAGCTTCCATCCATTCCGATGATTCTCCCCCTCTCAAACTGCGACAGCTGCTCATATTGTCTTCGAAAACGGCATAATGGCATGTCTATCTCAGCTCTTCCTTTATAAACGATTCAGCACAGTCAAACATGCTTTGGTTACCTGTTTTATACTCCACGGAGAACGACGTTAAATGCCCTCTACCCGCTATAGGTAAATTAGTACGAGAATGTTCTGAAAAGTTTCCGACCTTAACATGAAGGGGGTAGCACTCATCATTAAAAGCTAGGGAATATGGTTACACATCTTTTGATAGTTATTCACCAAAATTTTGGATGTGCAGTTGTTGTTTGACTATCATTTGAGCGAGTCAATGTGAATGTTTTTGCGAAAATGGAAAAAATTGAGTACCAAGCTGTCATTAAATATTTGTTTTTCAAAAGCAATACACCTACGCAAATCAAAGATAAATTGGACACTCATTTGTACGGGGACTTTGCACTATCATTTACCACCATGAAATTTTGGGCGACTGAAATTAAACGTTTTCGTGCCAGTTTTGGAGACATTGAACATTTGGGGCGTCCAAAAAAATACAACCACTGACAATAACATAGCTAGATTATCATCAGTTTAAAGTGAAAGAAATAGCAAAGGCTATGAATATATCCAAAGAATGCATTTGTCACATATTGAATCAAAATTTAAGCATGAGTTAGACCTAAAACGTATTTGAATGAGCATTTGCAACAATCTGTGTGCAGTTTATAGATCTGAGCTTTGATACCTATTAATTACTGTAAATGAAACTTGGATACACCATTATATGCCTGAAACAAAAATACAATCAAAACAGTAATCTGCAAAGGAGGAATTGACTCTAATAAAAGGAAAAACTGTTTTTTGGCTGGGAAAGTGATGGTCATTGTTTTTTGGATTATCTTAATCAATTAGCTTCAAACAGGAGAAATCATTACAGGAGCATACTATGCAACATTACTTGACAAGTTGAAGGGACAAATTGCGGAGAAATGGCCATATTTGTAGAAAATAAATTCTTTTACACCAAGACAATGTGCTGTCTCAACCTTGGCTATTGACATGGCGAAAATCCATGAATTACTGTTTGAACTGCTTGAACACCTGTCTTATTCATCAGATCTAGCCCCCAAGTGACTTCTTTTTGTTCGTTAATTTAAAAATTGCGTTTGGAGGACAGATTTTGTCAAATGAGGGGACTGTCATCTTCACAAGCAATTATTTTGCAGAGAAAGAAACTAAGTACTATTAGGATGGGTTAAAGAGATGAGAGCATCACTGGGAGAAGTGTGTAGACTTGCAAGGAGACTATGTAGAAAGATATAAATAAATTTAAAGAAAATATTTCATGTAGCTTTGTTAGATCGGACACTTTTCAGACTAACCTCCGTAAATGGCCCTTTAAAACTCTATTTTTTTTAAAATAAAAAGTAACGCTTGATCTTAATATTTCCTGATCTATTTGAGGGAATTACATTAAATTATAGACTTAAAGGTTTTATGACATAATTACTCTTTTTTTTTTTTTTTTTTTTTTTTTTTTTTGTTTTTTAATAAAATTTAATTCTTAAATTTTTTTTTTAATAATTTTTTTTTTTTTTTTTTTTTTTTTAATTTTCATAAATTGAAGACAAAGCAGAATTTTTTGATACTTAAAAGCTAATATAGTGATGAGAAATCATATGTAAAAAAAATTCTGATTCTAGAACGTAAAATTTCTGTTTTTGAAGTTGGTTAACTATTTTAATTAAGTTAGTTAATCTATTAATACCATAATTAATTCCAATAGAGCCATTGACATCGATACATTTTGTCCAGCTGACATGAGAACTGTGGATGATATGAAGGGTATCCTATTTATATTCACTAAGTGTCTCAAAAATGAATACCTATTATTTTACTATGTATATAATGCATTTTAAAGTATAATAAAAAATTGATATTTAATAGTAAGTTAATCAGGGATTTCATTAGTTCGTTTTTTTAAGTACGTACAGGCTTTACAAACCCGAGGGATCCAGTTACCTTTTCTCTTCCTTGTGGTTTATTGTCTTTGGTAAACTTGGTGACATGGTCCCAGGATACCCAAGAAATCTTCCTCTATTTCTGACTCTGGTTTTTGTCAACCAATTTTTATCTTTTTTCAAACATCCAGATCACAGCTTTACCTTGTTTGACACAATATAACTACATTTGGCTCTTGTGCCATTAAAATACTATCACTCACTGCAAGTTAGATTTTGTATCTTTTTTAAAATTTCTGTTGATTTAGAAAAATTACAATTTTTTATGCATTAGCTTATAAAATGGTTTGAATTTTTAGGTGGACTTCTGTATTCGGTTAAAAATAATTATAAATATCTTCAGTTAACTTATTTCATTCTTCGTAAGTAGCATTTCTTTTCCCAAATGAAAACATTCAATATATGCATTATCTCTGAGCATTGTATTAAATTTTTAAAAATATTATAACCAATGACAACTCACAACCAAATACTATGAACATGTGCTGATGGTGTGTTCTTGAATGTAATTAAAGTAATCTGTATAATCTTTTTTTTTAATCCTATGTTTATATTTTATGAATGTAGGTATGAAGCTCAGGGGAAAAGATAAAGGTCAACCACTGGAAGCGAAAGCTCCTAAAAAGAAGTGACACAAATTCAACATTGAAAAATTTTTTCTGTTCCAGACTTTTTTTTTTATAATTTTCTGCATGTTTTTCTTTTCACTTAATGGTAAATGTACAGGTCAAATGAAATCTTAAATCTTTTTTTTTTTTTTTAAAGTTTTGTTTTTCTATATTATTTAATTGAATATTTTTCACATTGTTCGGTTGACAAAAGTTGTGTAGTATTTTTAACACATTGTTTAAAAACCAATATTTTAGTTTTTACTTCAGTAAAATTTTATTTTTTGGCATCCCAACAGTTACTTTAAATTTTGTATTGATTTAACTCCCCTCCCCATAATTTAGCAATTATGTATTACTATGTTCAGTATTTGTTCTCAATTTTTAAACATGTGTAAAGAAATAATTTAAATTTTGTGTTGAAGTATTGTATTAAATTGCATTAGATTTTTCTTTCTTGAATGTGTTCCGTTATCTCTAAATACTACTATTAATATCAATTTTCAATTTAATATGAGTATATAAAACAGGAATATTTCAGAATATTCATGCTTTGTTTAAGTATATATTTTAACAATTGCTTGAATTGTGTTCTTTTATTTGTCATTAAACACCTTTTCATATTCAATTTTTTATATATTTTTTCATTAAATCATTCATATTGTAGTATGACAAGGACAATTAGAATAAATCGTGTAATTGAATGCAAAATATTATCAATCGCTAAATATGATTGTTAGTATTTGTTTTGACAACCTATGCAATTTAATATTTTAAACTTACCTCCACAAATGAATAAATAATTTTATATTGTAGTGTGTACTTATTCTGACAACATTATATGAAGGTAATAAAGAATGACTAAAGCTTGGAACATCTTAGTCATTGAGAAATAAAATCTAAAATGACATTGTTTTTAATTGAATGTCAGTTAACATTCAAACAACAATGGAATGTAGTCAATATATATAAATATTTCAAATGCTCTCTAAGGGAAAGAGGCTGTGGTAGAAACAATTATGTAGCAATTATTTTATAATTCTATTACTGAGATGTGTTCATGATTCCTTAATAAAGCAATAACTCCAATAAAATAAGGATTATAGGAAGATATCTCCATGTTAATGACAAGATTTACTTTAAATGGTTTGGTTGTATGCAATACTAAAGCAAAATAAAAGCTAATTTAGTTGTAGGTTTATCATAGTGTATTATTGCAAATATATTTTTGCTTGTCAGGTCTGTTCATTCCATGTGGATATTTAACTGTGTAGAAACAGATCTTATAAAAAAAAGCTTATGTTTGGTTTTTATGAGTACTCATGTAAGAAATTTCTATGCAAGTTTTTTTTTAATGCTAGTGTTTGCAGACTTTGACACACATTTTCTTTCTTAAATGTTTTCTAAAATGTATGAGTTTCTGTGGATCTGTCAATTAACTGAAAAGTGTTTTTCACATGAATAAAGTTTAATTTGACTTATTTTGCTTAACTTTCTTGTATCTTTTACAGAGCACTCATATACTGTTTAAGTTGAACTCATTTAGTTTTCATTAAAAGGAGGAGGATTGCTTTAAGTCACATTTGGTATAAAAGCAAATAAGAATCTGAAAGAAAACTATATTTAAAAGTATTGATCTCTTAATTGTTACATGAACATGTGTGGAAGTTAAAGAGTAAGATTCTAGTTTAATTGGCATCTTCTATCATCTGATAGTGTTACTTTGCCAGCAGCCTGTAGTAAAAATTTATAGTTAAATTTCTCTGGTGAGGGGAAGGAATTAAGTATTGTCTATAAAACTGTCAGAAATGATGTACATTATAGGTAAAATAATAATTAATGTGAATGTGACTTTTTTTTTGTTTGAATATATTAATGAAACCCTGATTTTTTCCCCCTTGTTAATATTGAGTTGTTCAGAAAGTTTGTGCCGATTTTGAAGGAAATTGAAATTCAGAAGATTTAAATTTTAGCAAAAATTTATTAAATTGTATAGATACCTTTCTGTTCTGCAACCTTTCTTCACTCAAGGTACTTGAAAATTCTATCCTTTCAGAGTCTCTCAGTGAAAAACCTTTCCACATGATTTTTTATCTTGAACAAGAGTTGAAACTTTTTTCCATTAAGGAAATTTAATATTGATCAAAGTAGGTGGAAATTGGAGGGTGTGAAGCCTAGTTAATATGGTGAATGGAGTAGAACATCCCAACCAAGTTCCAACAACTTTTGTCAAGCTATCAAAGACACGAGCCCATACATTGTACTAATTAAACACAACACCCTTTCAATTCATTATTTTTTCTTAATTTTGCTCAATTGCTGTCTTTAATTCATCTAATTGGGAGCAATACTACTTTGAATTTATAGTTTCATTGTTAGGTAAAAGCTCAAAATACAGGATCCCTTTCCAATCCTATAAGATGTGGAGCATGATTTTATTTGGATGAAGATCAATTTTTGGAGTGGCTAAAGGTGATTCATTCTGCTTTCCTCAAGATCTTTTTAGCTCAACATTATTATAAATTATCCATTTTTCATCCCCCTACTTGCTTCAAAAATGGTCTCCTCATTACACGAATTGCGAACAGAAATGCGATCTATCGGATGTTTCCCTGTAAAATCGTGGGGAACCCATACATCAAAATGGTTTATGTAGCCTAGCTTCATAAAATGCTTGTGGATGGTGGACTTTGACATATTTAACATTTCTGCTAATTTACGTGTTGAATAGCATGTGTTATACTTGATCAGTGATTTAATCTGTACATCTGTGGTGGAGGGCCTTGCATCACCTTTTTCATATATGACGCATATCTTGTTTGCTACTTGCAACACTTTTGCCTTTCAGGCAAAAGAGCATTAAATGCCTGAAATACACTTAATAAACTTGAATAAAAATTGCCTAGAAGAATATTTTTCGAGAAATAAAAAACTTGAAAATTATATGTACAGATTAGAATGTCATTTTATTTATTTGGCACTAGACATTGTAGATGAAAATAGATACATTTGGAGTAAGGGCACTTCTAATTTTTCAGACCCTCAACTAGGTCTTCTGATTTAATTTACATTTTGAATAAGAAATACTTTCCTTTTTTTCTCATCCCTATCACTTTAAGACATTGTCTGAATGTGTCAACTATGTATCAAATTAAAGCAATTCAAAACAAATGCGTTCAATACACAGCACTAATGTGACTGGAACTTTCAACTTACTGTAATTTGTATTTGATAAAAATTGATTTTGAAAGTCTTAAGCCTGTTAAAGATATATTTAAAAAATATATATTTTAAGTATAACTAATTTTAATTATTTGACTGGTTTTGTTAGATTACATTTAACTTTATATGGTCTTATATTAAAAGGCCCAAATCCCCTAGCTAAGTACAAAATTTGACGAATGTTTCTTAAAGGTGTAAAATTTGAATAACCCCATTGCTTGGATTTCAAAGAGCAACAAAACATTTAAACGAACAGTTTGTAATATGATTTTTAATGATAACATGTGAATTTTGGAGTTAATTTTTAACTAGACTGTTGTCTAATATCCCCACTAAAATCCTTTAATTAACAAGGAAACTAAGAATCTATTTTGAAGTATTCTAAAATAACCTAAAGCAATGAAATTTAAAATCCAGATAATGTATTGAATATAGTAATGAAATGATCATGCATTGAGAGGAGTTTTTTAAAAGTTTTGTTGTAAGGCGACTATTAGATTTAAAATTTTATAGAAACTTATGATTTAATCCTAATTTTAAAAAGGCAATAGCTTTATTTGCTGAGATTAGAATGAAGATCTTTAATAGAAAGAATTATGAAATAGAATGGATAAAAGTCAATTGTACCTCATATGAAACAATCTGAATATTTATAGAACACAAATACACATTAGCAAGATTTATAAAATTTCATGTGTTTTTATGCAAATCGTTCTGTTCTTATACATTATTATAAAATTGAATAGAGTTAAACATGTAACAAAATGAAGTTTTCATTCAAGAGGAAAATGTCCCTGATCCATTACTTATCTTTGTATATGAACACATGAATTTCTGGAATGTACTTGTAGTTAAAAAAATTACTCTCAGGGAGAGATTGTAGTGAATGTTTTTTTTTTTTAAATTTATAGTTTATAATGCAGCAACACATAATTAGGTTATTTCTGACTACATTTGGATTAAGTTGCTGTATAATTGAAAAAGTTTTACAATATTTACTTTTTTGTCAAATAATTATTGGTATAATAAAGCACCACTTTTCATAATTTTTGGAAACCAATAGGAGTACAAATTAAATATATTAAGAGTTGTGCAATTTGGTTTAAAAATCTAATAATTTTGAAATGTGAGATAAGTTCTATTCCAATGATTAATTTCAAATTTTCGCATTGCATTAGCGGAAAGCTCTTCTTTAGATACTTTTTGATCTAAAGTCACTTGTAAATAAATAAATGGAGATAAATCTTTCACTAGTAATTTTATAACTATAAAACCATGACTGCCAAACAACATAAAATTTTAATAGTATTAAAAGAATTATACTTATTTTGAAGTTAAAGTAAACTATAATTTATCCATTTTGTTATTCCTGCAATAAGCATCTTTTTTATTTTTTGCTATCTAAATAATATAGTGACCAATCTACATTTTATAATATATCTTTGTTACTTTCATTGTCAAATTTTTACAGATCATATGGCAAAAACTACTAATTCAATTTAGCAATATTTTCATAATGTTCAGTGCATATAAGTTGGCATGGTGTGGAAGGAGAGAGGGGTGCAACTCGGGTGTCGTCCTTGTCACTTGACCGAGGATCAAAAGTACGAGGTCCATCGCCAATAGCCCTTGTGTTGCTTCTAGTGCAATGTTAATCAAATCACACCAAACAAATCAATGCATATAAATTTGCTTCTTTCATGTTCTGAGAAAAAACTGATGCTTTTAAATGCAAATGGAAAAGTCCATTACAAGGATTGGTACATTTATTTGAATTATGCTCTAAAAGAAATGAGTTTACTAATACATGTAAAATAATCCAAATAATTTTTTTATTACTTATTTTAAAGTCATATTTTTGAATAAAAATATAACATTGCATACAATTAATATTCAATATTTATATCTCAAGATATATTAATCTTGTTTGGATTGTAAATTTATTTATTTAAAAAAGCATCTATAGAAACTTTATTGAATTGTAAATGAAGACTAATATCAAACGAATGAATGCAATACACTATCCTTTATTGATTATTTTAGACTGTTAGAGGAAAAAACATTTCTTGAATTATTTGACAATCGTAAAGTATCAAATAATTTATAATTGAAATACAAAATTTGAATAGATATTGATAATTAACTTTTAATGATGAATATTATATATTCAAGTAAAATACAAGTGTTAAAGAATAATTTAAAAAATTATTTTATTTTTAAATTCATATAACATGAAATGCACATTAACAGATTAGCAATAAATCCCGCTAAATTCGTCATTTTGAAAATGTGAAAATATTTAAATCCTAAATTTATTCTTTTATTTTATCCTCATCATCAATAGTTCTTTTAACTTTTTCTCCTTGAGCTTCCATGAAATCTTCAATATTCCTGAAACACATTTTAAAAGAATTAGAAAATAATTAAATACAATGAAAGAATATTTTTTTTTAAAAAAAAACCTGTGACATGTGAAAAGTTTTAATCTTAAAAGTAAAGGCAAAAACCCTTAGAATCTAATGAAGAATGACCAGAAATATTTTATAAGGATAATAATAATGGTATAATAATGAAATATTGTAATTAAAACTATCATATTTCCATACAAAGGACTTTATTTTCTTTTGTTTGAAAATATTGAAAATGTGATTACATGGGAAAAAACAAATTGAGTAGTTAAATACAATTAATGATTATTTCTTGGTACTTCAATAAAATCCTGCTGATCATTTTCATCAAATCAGAAAAATGTTGCATAAAGATGCAACATTATATAAAAAATTAGTTTTTCCTTTTTCTTTTATTTCAAAGTTTCTATTTTTTTTTTAAAAAAATATATGTAATATCACACAAAAACAGCATTCAACAAATAATTTTGAAAAAAAATTTGAAAAAGAAAATTATTTAAACAGTTTCAAACATTCATTATTTTATTTAGTATAAGCAATAGTTTAAGTTTTCAAAAATGCATCAATGATAGAAAGTAACTAACAAAATAATAAAAGGACTTATTTTTAATTTGTGAAAGAAGTTACAAATAAAATAATATTTTTATGAATTATAAACACATATATACTTTATAATGAGAACAGCAGTGATATATATATATATATAATCCTACATCAGAAAATTTCTTGGGTTGAAGACCAAAAGAAATTGCCAAGATTTTGATTACATAACTTTTTTTGTTAGGAAGAAGCATGATTTTTAGTTCCCCAGAAAAAAGAACAAAATAACTATAAAAATTATAATTGTTTATTTACCTCAATTTCTAGTTTAAAAACATGGAACTAATTTAATGTCAAAGCTAATAGTATAAAGGGTGTAAATAGTCAAAAATCACAGATTTTTTTCCTTTTTTTTCTAATTTAACCCCTTAAATGTGACTTAACTGATTTCAGAAAAATGGAAATTTTTTTTTACTGTTTAATTTTGTTCTTTATATTATTATAAAAGTTAGAAAATGGTTTTTTATTACAAAAATAAAATTTCAAATATATCTATTAATTAAAAATACCTAAACTGTACTCCACATCAGTGTTTGAATACAGACATTGCAAAAAAACTCACTGAAAAGCAACCAAAACTAAACGAGAAAGTGAAACTCTGCCTTTGTTTATCAATCCAAGTGTGTCTTTGTTTATCTGACAGCACCCACATTTTCCCTCCCTCGACCAAAGTCTTAAACGGTGAAAAACTAGGACCACTAGTGCCATCTATTACGAAAACAGTGAATTAAGTATCCTAAAAAAGAAATTAACTCATCTCAGGCTTCACAAAATAGAAATTTTAATTTTTCTCCTTTTCGGGCATCACAAATACTCAACATAGTAGTTGCCCATACTGGATTCGGGTAACACTGGCAAGGGGTTAATAATAAGAAAGATTATTTAAAAGAAAAAGTTGTTACATTAAGAATCCCAATTTTATCTGAGATGGATATACCACGAAAAACCTTTAATTGACATTATTTTCCCCTTCAAAATTCCTGAAAATTTTTCAACACAAATCACAGATGACATTCAAGAAAATCAAAAAAAAATCCATGCACCATTAGACAAAAAACATTGATATAAAAATACTCTTTAGTTACATTTTTCACGATCAAAACTCCTACAAATTTTTCAATACTAAATAATATTGAAAACATTAGAAATAAATAAAGGCAGATGTCAAAAGAGAACTATTTGAAAATGATTACTTCAGCAATCTTCTCATAATTGCAAAAAAAAAAAAAAAAACTGAAAGATAATTTGAATTTAATTCATGTAAAATTAAACTGTTACAATTTTTTGCTCCTAAGAAAAATTATATATGTAAGTTCAAATGCACTCTCAGAAACACCTACCAAATTAGAGATGATCATTAATGGGAAACAATGTTACATATATGTCTTGTATTACTTTTACACTTTTCAAGAAAATCTGACTAATACATCAGATATTTAATCTTGTTTCGAATAAAAGTATAATTATCAATGTCCTTTGAAATCGGGGAAAAAAAAAAATGTTTCCAGCTATGTTAGATACTATTTTAAAATTTATGCCTGCTATATAATATTAATTATTTTCTTAAAAGTCAAAAAGTTGCTTTTTTTAGCATATTCATTATTTCAGATGTAATAAATACACCTGCTTTTCCTGACATTGCTCTTTTCTGTTGATTTTCTTTTTGAGAAGAAATAGAACAATAAATTGAAAGTACATGTAAGAAAGCCTAGTGTCAAGGAAAGAAACAAGCTAAAATTTGCCAATGCGACACTGAATATACAGAACATGGTTTTAATGATAAAGTATAAAAAAAAATCCATCATACACAAGTTAATATATTATCAATCAGCTAAAATTTGATAATTGTTTCTTGCCAAAGCAATATCACACATTCTTTTTGTGAAAGACATAACATAAAACTTGAAATTCACATCATATATACTTATGAAAATGTAACAAAATAATGAGAAATATTTTTATATTAGAAATGGAAAATGATTTTGTTGAACAATGACAGTACAGTAAATTTGTTTCGTGATTTTTTACCTCATAGCCTTTAAATTGGGAAACCATCCTAAATTATCTGCTATCAAATGATTTTCATTACAACCATCACATGTTACTATAACAACACCTTTCGTATAGGCACTTTTGGAAATGTTTTTTTCGATTCTAGTTTTGCATATTTTACAAGTGAAAGCTAAAAATAATTTTGGCTGAATTTTACCGACTGCTCCAGAAGTCACCGAAGAATCCGAATGATGCTCATAGGCTGTGTTTGAACATTGCCGAGAGATGTTAACTGAGTATTGACTTTCAATCTTGAAAAGTTTATTATGAAATATTGGTTGTATATAATTACAAGGACGGAAAACGTAAAGTCGTTTATTAAAAACAGTAAACATTTGTCGCAATACTAAATTAAATCGTAACATTTTCAATGAAGTTCTCAAATCTATTAATTAAAGTAAATTTTTTTTGGTTTTGATTTCTTATCATTCATACAAGCAAAATGAATAATGCGTTTTCTAGTAGTTACATATTTCTTCCCGATTCCAAGATTAAACAGACTTTTTTGATAGAACAATATTTTTTTTCCTAACAATTTCTTCACAATTTACAGTTTGGATTATGAGAAATATGGAGCAACAAAGGCTTTTTTTTTTTTTTTTATTTTATCTCTTACAAGTCATAAGCAAACCGTGTTTTTTTGATTGGTTGGTTTTATAAGATATACAACATCGAAGATCAAAACATGTACACAAATGAGTGCTCAAACAATAACAATCTTTTTCTATTGCCAGTTTCAAAATAATAAATAAAGTGAACCAATTTCCCAAAATAACGGAAACGCAGAAAATTAATTAAAAAGTTTTTTCTGAAATTGCAGACACTCAAAAAACAGTACAAAATTTCGTTTTCACAAAGAAAATATGATAAAAATACAGTTTAGCTCAACCAGTGTTTCTGGCAAGATTTGAAAAGTTGCCAAATTTGGCGATTTTTTTTTCTTTTCTTTTCTTTTCTTTTTTTTTTTTGTAGAACGTTAAGTCCACGAAACGAATTAAGGGGAAAAAAGAAATTCTTTTACTTACCTAATTTCCAGGTTCAACATTTTTCAGAGGAAGATAAAGTGAAATAACTGCAGGAACATCAGGAAAACTAATATAGCCGTAGGAAAATCATGAACCTCTCCTAACACTTCTACAAATATTATGAGGATTTTCTTCTCTTTTCTTGCAACGCCATTCAAAACCATCAATGATACCGTTTCTTTCACACAATCTCATGTTATCACCACATTTCGGATATTCATAGGTGAACGATATTAAACCTAATTTCGTAACCAAGAACAAGACGTTTTCTTTCCATTTCCAAATTTGATAAAAAATTTTAAAAGTATATTCTCTCACCTCTTTCAAACTCATACATGCAGCCATTGTAAGTACTCGGGAGAAAATACACAGAATTATGACAGGGAGAAATACAAATCAATCCAAGGAGGAGAAATCCTAGAAGTAATCCAATAAAAGAAATCCACAAAAAGCGAAATACTCCAAAACAGAATAAGCAATTCACAGAAGAAGCTCACCCTATTCGAAGCAGTCTAGAAGTGAAATAACGGATCGATCCTGAATATTCTCGAAATTTGTTAAAGTTTCAGTTCCGAAACGAACACTATCAACAAATGTTACAAATCTGAAGAATTTGTTCCTTTCAACACATCTAATTTATTCTCTGGAATAATTAAAATATTTAATGAACTCATAATCGCTTTGTGAATCTTTCTTTAAGATGAAAAATTACACCTCCCAAAAATTTATTACAAACGGTTATCCCAAATAAGATTCTAGTTGTTTTCCTGGAAAATTAGAATGATAAGTTTGTAATTTTGTAAGTAGCGGAAGAACAATTCTAAAGTTCTTAACTTTTATTGAAAATACTTTTACAATATCGTCGAGCAATTGCAATGCAACAATGAGGTCTACAATCTCAGATGCCTCTAAAGACCTCCTAGACACCGGGGCTGATGTACGTTAAATCTGGTTGAGGTCCCAAGTCCTTCTGTTGGCGTGGTGTAGAAGTTTGGAGAAAGGTTACAACTCAGATGTCATCCTCCTCACTTGACCGAGACTCAAAATTACGAGGTTCGTCGCCAATATCTCTCGTGTTGCTTCTCAGTGTGATGTTGATAAAAACTATCAATCCAATTGGTTAATTTTTCTAAATGCTTAAAGTATTTTTTGAATTTCAATTTCCTCTGGAGAGTTTTCTTTTATGTTTTTCTCTTTAAACTGGGTTCTTTTAACTTAACTCTTCATGGGAAAAGGGATAACTCACTAAACCATTATCCATTGCTTGTTTTCCCTTTCTCTTAGAAGTCCGTGACTATGACACCCTTCGCCTTCCTGAAAGTCATTGCCAAGAATTTTCTGACCGATAAGACCATGTCCGCCTTCTTTGAAGTAAATTTGTGGGAAGTAGCTCGTTGTTTAGATTATAGCTTAGTTTCTGGAATATAAAGATGAATCCAAGTCTCATAAACGGTGACAATACGACGCAAAATGATGATAACAACTAAAGGCACCACAAATTAAAATTCACGAATGATGCAGTTTCACATTTGTTTTAACTCCATTAAACATATTGTAGCTTACGGAAATACTAACTTGCCTTATTAACGTCATCTGTCGTCAAAAATAGGTACTTTTTTTCAACATCATTCAAACATGTTAAAGTGAAGTATTATATGTTTATGGAATGTTTCTAAAATTTAAATTTTTTATCCCTATTTTAATGATTCGTTTGTAGTTTTTTCAGTCTTGGAGAAAATAGCGCAAAATACTTTTAAAAATCGGGGAGAAAATGTGATTCCGTATAAACTTCCATTATTTTTTACTCCTTCGGATGCATTTTATTGCAGTCAAATAGATAAAAAAAAAAATGGATTTGTGGTAGTTATGCTTATTCTATCGTGAACGAATTGTTGAATCCGCTATGGAATTTCCATATGAAAACAAAATGGACAGTAGAGGGAGCTTTCAATCTTTCCATCTGTCTGAGGGAAAAGTTAAGGATTCTGAGATCCAGTTCAAGAATTTGAAGAAATTATCTTTAGTATTTGTTGATCCTCGTGGGCTAAAGAAAAGCTAAGACATAAGTGTGCTTCTAATGTCGACCAAAGGGGTCCGGCTATCAAGGGAAATGGCACCCCACAGCATAACTCCTGGTCGAGGGCCTGCGTGGCGTGCAATAGTGAAAGCAGGACCTATACGTTGCCCTGGGCGTCTCCAGACACATCTTTGATGATCGTCAGGACACAGTTGGAAGCGGGATTCGTCGCTAAACACTGTACGTCCCCAGTCAGCATCATTCCAACCTGATCGAGCCAAGCACCATTGTAATCTAGCTCGACAATGTGCAGGCGTGAGTGGCAGGTGGCGTAGCAATTGGTACGAGCGTAGATTTTGTTCTATCAGCCGTCTGTGAAGGGTCATGGTAGACACTCGTGTGTGGGTCGAACGTTTGATGGTTGATAATGATGAATCAAGTGCTGTGACAACTAATCTGACAATCACTCTGTCCTCCCAATCTGCTGTGGCCCGAGGTCCACCGCTACTATCATGACGCTGATATCTACCATTGTCCACCCATTCATGCTAGCATCTTCTAATCGTCGCATCACTTCGACCCATATGACGAGCGATTCTCCGATTTGCCCAACCTGCCTCTTTCAATCCAATGATACGACCTCTTTCAAATTCTGACAGTTGTTCGTAATGAGCTCGAATCCTGAGGCGAGGTATTTTTTTCAGCCATTGGAAGGTATCCTAAATCGCAATGCAACAGAAAATTTGACCATCTTATTGAGAATCGCTTCTTATATACACCTGCTGAGTGCGCAGTCCTGTAGCTCTCGTTATTCATTAATTAGACATCAAAATTTAATCATTTGCATGTTCGGTCCAAATGTATTTGCATAGGAAATTTCATTATAATCGGGCAACTCCTTCTTGGTGCGTTTTTTTTTTTTGTTATAGAGTGTATTTCGAAATTTTGTTTAATCATAATTTAAATTAATCAGAAATTCAAGTAATAGTCCTACATATTTCAAAAATAATTTAAATACTTCAAAAATAATCTAAATAATAATAATTAAAATTAATTAGGAATTTAAATAAGGATGTCAAGAACCAGAAACATTCAACCAGAAAGGTTGGTACTGAAAATGGAGTCAATTGTGAAAGAATGTGTACAGAAAAATTAAAAAAGTAATGAAAAGAAATTTTCAGAATGTTTTAGATACAGTCACCGACAAAATTTTAATGCCCCAAGTTTTTGGTTGATAATAGAAATCAAAAGACATGAAAATAATTTAAATGCAATACAAATGGAATTCAAGTATAAAATTTAAAAAAAAATATTACATGAAAAGTTGTTTGATCATGAAACATTTTCATTTATTCTCTAGCAATACAAAATAATAAGAAATGTAAACAACATAATTTTAAGGCAACAAATGGAAGTATGGAAAAATAACCACAATGCTTCGTTGACTCACCGTATGATTCATGATTACATCAAATAATCGAGTTTCGATTGAATCAACCAATTTGTGAAATAAGTTAACATGTATGTTATTCTTGTAATTTAAAATCGAGGTTTTCATTTAAGGAATGCTATGATACTGTTGATCGTTACTGTAAGTGACCCGAACTAAATATCCCTGTATTTTCTCTATGGTGTTTAAATCTGATCATATGAGTGGAAAATCTAAACACTCCACTCGTGTCTAATCTTGCAGCTGTCCAGTTAGAACGATGTGTAGACGCATTGTTTTAGAAAAACATCCGCTGTTGACCTCCGATAACTGTGTGCAGGCCGTAAAAGCTCACTAAGCATATTTTAATAATGAATAGAGCTCATTTGACAGTTTACAAAAGCAATAGATCCTTGGTCATCATATCGAAAGCAGCCCATACCATGATCGAATAACCTCCATACTGCCTTGGAGGTAAATGAAGTTTTTTACCCTTTAAATAGTGCCAATAATAACTTATCCCATCAGGGCCATCTATGTTACATTTTTTTTTTCATCTGAAAAATTTAGTTTTTCATTTTTCAGTTCAAGTCATGAATCGGAGCAAACGCTAAACTTGGCTTGTTTGATAAGGGGAGAGTGTTTGTAGGCCATTTTCTTCCTAAATAAGACCGAACTCTGTTTTATTAAGCTGATACTGAACTGTCCTCACATGACATTAACGGGTTGAAGATTTTTTTCCGAGTCGAGCAATAAGCAAAATCATTTTGTCTTCTCGAACAGCTATTGATTTTTTACGATTCCAGTTTATTTTTTGTAAGGATCTTTCAGATAATCAGTCACGCACATTTTTATCGACCTATTGCATCGGCTATTTTCCTTTTACTCCAAACAGGGTGATTTTTTTTTTAAAAATTGAACAATCGTTCTTCTCTCATGTAATATTAGACGACTTCTTTTACCTATTTCTGAAAGAAAAAAAAATTACCTAGTGTACTAGTAAATGTTTTTCTATACTTTTCTTTTTATATAATTACCACCGAGAAAATTGGTAAAATGCTTACCTCAACCAATTTTCAGATGTGAAATAAAACGTAGCATAAGATTTTGTCTTCGTCTCGTATATGCGTATTTAGGCATTACAGCTATTCTCTTCCGGCAAACCAAAATCTTAAACTAATATGAAATTACTGTACTTCTGAAGTCACTACATGATTTGCATTCGCAGTATTTTTTCCTTCTTCAAATACAAGTTGAGACTGAATAAAAAATCGTGTAGTCCCTTAAAATTTAGACAGTCAAATGAGACAGCACATTTTTTCAAATAAAAAAAGGCTGTTAAAAAGACAACCATTTTCGTGGACCACCATTTGCGGTTGGGAAGAAGTGCCTGAATTTGGCGACCGATTGCCCCAATAATCTAGCTAAATCCAAAAATCCTTATACTAAGGTACAGCCGAATGCTTTTTTGTTGTTGCAATGATTAATAAATAAATGAATCGTAATTTTACAGTACAAAGACAAATAAAAACATCGCTCTCCAAAACGTCCCTATAAAGAATGAATTGCCGTATCAAAATAGATTATGACGTCATGTGACGTAACAGGCACCAGAGCTATACACAATGAAACCAAAGGTAAATCAGGACGTCATCACGTGATGAGATATACGCAAGAATTATGCTCAGAGAAGACAAAATCTGCCTTATCCGTCAGTTTCTAATTTTATTCGGTTTTAAAAAATATAAAAAATGGCTTCCTGATGCTCACTGTCAGCACTAAGGTGGGTGCTGTTTAATGTAATAGAGTAAATAATAGTATTACTTGTTTGAAACTAAATCTATCTGTAATATATCCCAAACAAAATCTCATTCATTTTGTCACTTTTTTGAAGACTTATTCCTTTACATCTATTTTAACTATAAGATTTATACAGCTTAAATGTGGGTCGATATTTATAATCTGAAAGTTACATGCACTTTGCAGTCGTATCATTCCGTCACAGTCATCGTTACATATTAGGGTCGCTGCTCTATGTTATTGTCACCATCACTGCTCCATGGGACAGTTGCTACCTCCTTTCCGTCACTTTGCTGCACATAATTTATTTCATCTTATCTCGCGAAAATTTACATTAAATACACGTAATAAATTGCCTATCTATACTCTGATAATCAAACTAATGCTCCATTAACTAACACAGACATACTTGAAAAAAAAATCTAAAATATAATGCAACGATATTAATCACAATATTAAGTGGCAAAATAAATTCAGCCGGTAAATTAAATGGTTGGAATGCAGTTTAGCCCAACCACCCTCGGTGATAGGAATTATTTGGCGGTATTTTGCCAAACGTGGCTACCCTGGTCCACTTCGCGGACTTAACGTTCAGCCAAAAACGCTAACTACAAACTGCATTTTCACCAATTAAATTTAATTAATATTTGAAAAAACCGTATTAACATCAAGTGTCATCCAATACAAGTTTAAAAAAATGTATTTGAACTTGAGTGGATGAATAAAAGTTATTTTATTAACGATTGAAAAATTGAACAAGATACATATAGGGAGAGTGTGAACTAATAGTAAGAGTTTAAAAAATATTCATGGCAAAAAAAATCAGAGTAAAGTATCCTTGGGGCTTGTACTCAAGTAAAATTTGATTGCTGCTGCCAATAGGAAATTTTCCTATAGGCCTATCAGATCCCTTGCTTTCGGACTCATGGAGTCAAGGTAATATTTCTACCCTAGAAATTCTTCCATATTCAGACTGCAAACTACAGTTTCCTGATCGGCCAACAAAATCCAATCTCACTTCCCTTCTCTGCCCTCCAGACAGTTGCTAGTACATAACATCTTTGCTTAAAATAATTTATCTGTCGTGATTTGAAATGAATATTAAATTTTAAATAAATTTATCTCTCCGAAATCTTATCAGAATGAAGATTTATCATTGGACAGAAATGAACCCTATAGTAGGGATAGGGATCGAAAGAACGACATGATCTTCGAACTAGTTTATCTAAAACAGCGAGAGTAACCATATCGGTGGTCCCCCGGAAACCTGTACTTTGCTGTTCCGAATTGTTCGGTCGTTTCCCCTCTCTGCCTTCCCAAACATTACATGTTTCGGAAGACTATATACACCACCGAAGAAGTCCGAAGATAATGCTGGCATTTCTTACCAACTCTTCAGTAGGAGGCTCGCTCCCTTACTGAAAGCAAGTAAATATTCGCCGACACCCCTCGTTCACTAGCTGCCGAGTTTCCCTATCGACGGACAGGATTAGCGACACATAACACATGGATCAATAAGTTCCGAGACTAACCCAGAGATGGCGCTCGTAGTAAACCAGTAACCGGGTCTTTCTAGAGTACGAACCTTTGCTTGAAACGTGTCAAAATTTTAAGTCGATCGGACCAGAAACAGCTGAGTTATCGAGGTTGGAGTAAAGTCGTTTTGTAGTTTGTTTAAAAAATGGAAAAAACCGAGTCTCGTGTTCTGATAAAACATTGTTTTTTAATGGGTAAAAACACCGTGCAAGCGAAACAATGGATTGAAAAATGTTACCCGGACTCTTGTCCATCAAAAGCAACGATTTGTCGGTGGTTTGCCGAGTTTAAACGTGGTCGTACCGACACAAATGACGCGGAACGCTCGGGTAGACCTGTGGAAGCCGTTACACCGGAAAATGTGAGTGAAGTGACAAAAATTATAATGAAAGATCGTAAAGTGAAGCTCCGTGAGATTGCTGAGATGACACAGATATCATATGGAAGTGTATTTACTATCCTTCATGAAAAATTGAGCATGAAAAAGGTTTTTTCCAAGTGGGTGCCGCGATTGCTTTCGATGGAACAAAAACAGCAAAGAGTCGATGATTCAGAAAGCTGTTTATCGCTATTTACTCGCAACAAAAAAGATTTCTTGCGTCGTTACGTGACCATGGACGAAACATGGATACATCACTACACTCCAGAGTCGAAGCGGCAGTGGCGCACTGCTGGCGAAAGCCGTCCGAAGCGTCCGAAAACGCAGCAGTCAGCTGGCAAAGTCATGGCGTCAGTTTTTTGGGATACGCATTGCATGATTTTCATTGACTACCTCGAAAAAGGTAAATCGATCAACAGTGATTATTATATTGACTTGCTGGTGCGTTTGAAGGAGGAAATCGCAAAAGAACGACCGCACAGTCTCTGGACTTATTGATCCATGTGTTACCTGTTTCTCCCTCCCACACAGTTCCTCAAATAGAACTACCGCTAGGGTAAGAACTATCGGAGTTCTGCAAATGTTCTTACCAGTTCTTGTTCATATTTAAAGAACTGTTTATCAGTGGTTTATATACATTTGCATTGAAATTAAAAGACATCCAGACAAGAAAGAGAAAGCACCAGAGTAAGATTTAAAAAATTGTCATCACCATGGGAGGCGGGGAATGCATTAGAAGTACATTCAATAGCATACTTAATTACAGAAATTTTTAGAAAAATGGATTAAACAAATCATTTTAATAAACGTTCATTAGTAATAAGTAAATCATTTATGATATTATGTATCAGTCTGGTAAATTCGGATACCTAGCAAAGATGTTAACAATCACAAACAAATCTCAGTGTTTGCAAGAAAGTGTTAATTTGATAAGACAAACGCAGTTTATTTATTTATTTTTTTTTGATGGGATAATATATATAACATAACTCTGCTAAGTAGAAATTTTATTGACATGATCTGTAAAACAATTTAGAAAGTAAGAAGTGTATAATGATGTGGGGATGTTTTCTTTTAACTGCATTAATTGTCTTTAATATTTTCCGCAAGAAAAAGATTCAAAGGCATTCAAGGGTATTTTAGTGTACACATTTTCATTAATGGCAGAAGGAAAATGAATTTATTATTGAGATTGTCTTTGGTAGAAACTTAAAAATTATTTTGGGCTAATAGATTGATTTGACTAATGCAAGTTTGTTAATGAATGATTCTGGTTTTCAAAATAGGGTGGTGATTTTCAAGATAGGCAATAAAAATATTTCTGTCACACTTCTGTCAATTGGATAGCCAAAGGCGAAGCGTGGTAGTGATAGAAACAGTGGGAATCAGAAAGTGAAACGGTTTTCGCGTTTATTGCATTTGGTGACTGCTTTCTTTTTATGGAGAAGGGGAGTCAATAGAAGAGAAGAGATCTAATCCTTTTTGTAAATGTTAAAGAAATCAAAATTGTTTCTTTTGAATTTCTCTTGGGAAATCCTCTCATCCAATAGGAAGCAATGTTAATTCTTCTTGTAGGGTGAGAGGATTGCCCAAAAGTAGTTTTAAGTTTTGGAATTAAATAGAACTGTACTAAAAGATGTAATGCAGTAAAAATGCTTTCATTCAATTGATGGCAAGTTCTGGACACAAAGATGGTCATGATCCAAAAAACAGCACAGTTTATTTTAAATAAAATAATTCACACGTTGAGTAAATCATTAGAGGATGTGCACATTCTTACTGCGAAAATTCCAATCCCAACAAAAACTTTTTACCATCGGCCAGAAACTACGTCGCCCGCTCATTTCCCCCTTTCCTCCTATTTGATCTTCCCCGCTCGTTTTTCTCCAAACGATTTCAGCACTTCTCTTGTATTTTTATTACAACGTTTTTATATATTTCATTTTGTGTGTGTGAGTGTGTCATCAAATTTTCAATCGTTAATTTAACCAACTTTCCATCAACCTAGAGCTCTGAAACTTTGGGAATCGATCTTACTCGCCTAACAATGTAAAATTAAGACATTTGTGACAAGTTTTAACTACTATTTCAAAAATTTTTTAATAACGTAGTTTGTGTAGTAAGGTGGCGCCATCTATGGTAGATATATTGAAATACACAGAGAGAGTGATCTTATAGACGAGAGAGATGAGGTTTTTTTTACAAAGTTTTAACTAATATTTTAATAATTTTTTTAAATAAACTTTGCCCCCATTTAAAAACGTTGGTTTTTATCTCTAATTATTAGGCGGTCGCATCGGCAGCACAATGGTCAGAAAGCTTTATACTTTTTTCTTTTCCTCGGAACCTTACTCTTTCTCCCTAAGGAAAGCTTATCTGTCACCTTACGGACGATGAGGCTACCTAAATTTAGCGAAAAAACCACACACACAAAACAAACACTAATATAGTATAGAATACAGTAACAAACAGTAACATAGTGTAGAATATTAAAGGCAAGAGCCCGGAATTTCTATGCAACTCTCTAGCACAAATAATAATAATAATTAACAGTAACATGATGCAAGCAAAGAAATAATCAATATTAAAAAAAAAAATATGAATGACTGCTGTGACACAATTGTGAATTACAAGAAAAGAGTGAACATAGGGTTCGACCCACGTGCTCAGAATTTAGTCCACACAGTCTATGATTAACCTTGATAAGGCATCTGCATTACCCATACCGAGTGCCTTTCCGGTATGATATGGTTAGATTATCCGTTGCAATGTTAGTGACCACCTTGATAATTTTGCTTCCAGAAGGGCACTATTGGTTAAACAGATTAAAGAGTTGTGACCTGAAATTACCTGGATCTGAACTCCACATAGGTTAAGACTTTCTTTTTTCTTCTTCGGATCTTTATTAATACTTTCGGATCCTTTATTCCCAAGCAATAATACCAGTAAAAGAAAAGGAATTCCTCACGACCCATTTTTCGATTATAGCCTTTCAATAGTTTAGAGTATGACAACCTTTTGCGATTCAGATCAAATCATTTGAATATTGTTCGTCGTATTTACTTTTTTAATGTCGAATAGATGTGTTTATTTTTTACATTACTTTTTTCGGTTCTATTTTTTTCTTTTTCTTAGAATGTCTTTTAAAAATATTCTTAATGAAAGTAGATTTCATAAACATCTTGATTTAAATCGGACATCAAAAGCTCAATGTTTCCGACGATGGAAGAAAAAAAAAAAGTAGTTAAAATGGAAAAAGTCCTTTGTCTCATAATATTTCTAAAAATTCAGAGTATTTTACTAATATCTAATGACAAATTAATTATATTCAGCTTATATATGTTAAAGTTTATTAATTTTCGTTTTTAGGTCAGCACTAAACTCTTGTGTTGTACGTTTTACCAAATTATTTTAATTAATCCTTTTGAGAATGAAGAACCTAACGAGGTAACCTAACTAACCTTCTTCTAGACTTAACTGCCATTTGATTTGTTCAAAAAAAATTTAACATGCCTTGAATTTTATATAAGCGATAAATGAGTCTGATACCTGTAGAAATGTATTTGTTCTGAAGTTAAATTTTTCATTTTTTCTTCTAATATTCCTTTGATTAAGGATATCTACGAAACATAATTGCTGTACTTATTCGGTGTATAAACATATTATTTTTTTTTATTTATTTATAATGATTCAGATGCACAGATATACCTGATTTATTTCTTAGAATAGATACAGATTACGGAATACTTCAAAAGTTTTATATTTCTATTTAAGTGCTCAGAAGCATTTTATTTTTCTGAAATTATTAGATTATTGCATAAGTGATTTGGTGTAGAGATGACAACATTTTTAGCTAAGGTAGAATTCTTATTTTCAGAAAGAATCAGTTCAGTTTCCTATATGAAAATGTACGATAAATTTGAAGATTATAGGAAGAAGGTTTGGAATACATAAATATTAACTGATATATATAATATTTTTGTTAATATATTTGCTTAGTAAAAATTTAAAAATAAAAAATGTAACTACATTTATTACAGATATAACATTTATTACAAGTATAATGTACATATTTACAATAAATGCCTATGTTTATTTAAAAGTTCAATAGATGTCGATTTTGAAAGACAGAATTTTATTTCTTTTTTTCAGCTACCAATGTAAATTTATTTGTTTTTTACTCTTTTGCATATACTACCGCTCTCAAAGAAAAAATGAGTTTATTGAAGCACTGTTTTAGTGTTTCGTTTGTTTGATACGAAGGTAATGAATATTATTCAGTTGGTAGAAATTTCACTTCTTGTTTTCCACATAATAAATCAATGCGTTTCAATATAATTGATATTTGAATATAATATATTGAAAAAATAAGTTCTAGCAAAATTTTGAATTCAATGCATTATTCGAATAAATTTTCCGAGTTTATGTCTTACGATATAATAAATTGCATTTTCTTGTTTTCTCAAAGAATAAATTGAGAAAATAATTTTAATTACTAAACACACACAAAACATTTCCAAACTGGAGAATTTATTAATCTTATTTAGTAAGTGTTTATCAGTCATAAATCTTTTTTCCCATTCCCTTCATTTGTCACATTTTACAAGTTGCTGCAATATCATTTGACGATTTCATTTCAGCAAGAAACTGTAAATGTTCGCCAAAAATAAGTATTCGTGGCTATGAATAAGTTTATATATATATATATATATATATATAAAGTAAAGCGTTCATCTTATTTCCTGATACCATTCCTTTTTAACTTTCGTTTATGCAATCACGCGCTCATAAAAATTTGCTGAATATATTGTTCACACGGTTGAAGACCTATAGGGGTAATTCCTACTGGGTTATTGGAGGCCATGTAAATCCCTAAGAATGCCTACACCTATACCACATGATGACGTCTAAAAAGGAAACTCCCTTCTATAAAACTCATAGTAGCAAGGAAAAATTCTCTTTCTTCTGGCTCATCTGCGCATTGTTCTGTAGTTCAAACGGCGGAGCTGTATCTCCAGCCTTATGGATTTGATATGCTTTCTCTCAGTGGAAGTGAAATAAACAACACAATGAAATATGTGAACTTCACCTCGACTCATTACATTTAATTGATTAAAAATTACCAAAATCGTTACACACACACACACACACACACACATATATATATATATATCGCCATTTGTCGCAGGTAGCTCGAACTACGTCAAAATAATAAACAAAAATTAATTTGATATAAAAAATGAATAACAATGATTCAAAACTATGTTCTGACTGTGTTGTCCTATAGAGATAATCATATATTTCTTAATTAATCAATTCTGTTTGAATCAATTAATTTTTTCCTGCGAAAATGTGTTCGAATATTTCGTCTCTTATACTTTAACACAGAAAATTAAACATCCATTTTGCATTAAGGTGAAAAACAGCATTTTTTTTTTAAAACAAAATTAAAAATTCTAACAACGCTACCTAATAAATGATTATATGTGTTGTGTTCATAGTAATTTATATTAATATAGGAGCATTTTTTCTGTGTGAAAATGAGTTCGAAGTTTAGAACCTATTCTTTCATGTAAGCTGAAAATAGTCTTCAGACTACAGGAAGCGCATATTGAATATTTCTGCCGGATTAAAGAAATCATCTCCCGAAGCAGCCATCAAATATTATGTCATAAAAGATTTGCAGGAGAACCATACCCTTGAAATGTAACTCAAAAGTTCTCGAGATCTTGAAGACATGAACGAAAAAATCAATATAATTGACACCCAAAAAAATATCCATTTATAAGAACTTGTGAACAACTGGGCGCACGAGCTACGTTAGCAGCCTCCACTTTCAAGAGCAGAAATCCCGTAATTTGTACGACCGGCAGTACCAGTGAGATTAGAGCCTCACCATCCAATACCTCCTGCCAACCGACATCAATACGGACGATGGAATTCAGGCCGAAGCGGTCAACAAAGGTGACTAGCGGATTATTCAAGAAGCAAATCATTTCTTCATCAGTACCCGGCGATTTATCCAAAGAAAGAGCATGTCTCGTACCAGCGACCAACGAATATGCAAGGAGGTGTCGCGACATTCCTTCCAACTGAAAGGATGCCTAACAGACCGGAAGAAAAATACAGTCCACAAACAATACCGAAGGTGAGAACTAATGCTCACGGGTTCAAAAGCGAACTTTAAACAAGTAACGATTCTCTCAGTTACTGGTTCGAATGTCAATATAATACCAAAGACTGTACTAAATCAAATCAAGGTTCAGTAGCATATGGATTGCAACAAATCAAAAATCTCTATCATTAACGGAGAAATAGAGGTCAGTGAAACAATTACTTTACAATTTAAAGATGGGATAAATCAATAAATGTATTAAATTCATCATAGTAATTGTAGAACTCCCATATTTAATCGTGTCTTATTAAAACCATGAATAGTTATGAAATAATTATTGATTAAGTTTGCAAAAAAAAAAAAAAAAAACATTTCAAAGAGAAAAATTAATTGTAATGTATAGTGAATCTAGAGCGATAATAAAAGGAAAAAGTAAACAAAGTCTGAAAAATAAAATGCTTAAAATGAATAACAATTGAATTACGAATAAGCAAATAGCTCATGTTATTAAGGTAGAAATAATTCCTAACAGTGACTATGGCAATATTAATGTAATTATTGACAATTATAAACATGTATTATCTGCTAAAAACAAATTTGATGTGGGAGTAATAAAATGTAGTCACCCTAAAAAAGTTACGTATTGCTATATTTCTCTGGCAACATCATTACTAGTATTTAATTTTCAATTAAAGCAATGTATAAAATTACAATAATTACATTTCTTTTTAAAACATCACATAAAAGGATTCTAATCTCTCAGTATAAATTACTGTTTCTATTTCACTGCGAAATTTTTTCTTTACTATTAAATTTAATTCACTGTTATCAATTGCATCACATTTCATTCTTTACAACATATCTATCTATGAAAACCTACATGCCTAAATCACAGATGTTTAGGATCTAAGAAGACAACAAGAGGGACATAAATCAAAGCAAAACAAGTTTGTCCTCTTAATGATTCACGACAACAAAAAATCGTAATGATTCAATCCCTTCTATCCACTGTAAGTGTTTTCCAAACATAAACTTCAAACTGAAAGATTGATTTAAATTTAGGCGAGCAGTACTTTTCGGTAAAATGCGAATCCAGATTTAGGGACCATCACACATCCAAAGCCACAGTTTCAAACAAAATAAATAAAACTAAAGTTACTGATAAATAAACTAATAACAAAAAGGAGAAAGTTCAATAGAGAAAAAAGAGTGCTTCTTTTGTTTCAGTGTTTCACACACAAAATCAATATCATTTTGTATTGGTAAATTAAGGTCCTCCCAAAGATTAAAAATTATACCTTCCCACTCAAACATAGATTAGTAACCTCTCATTTGTTTGTGATGTGTGAGAACTGGTTAATAATTGAATGACGATATTATGTCATAAGAAATGTTTAAATTTGAAAGGAAGAACATTAATTCTATCAATTAAAACTTTTCAGGTATATAATTTTGAAAAAAACTTGTTTTAAGCAATTACATACAAGTTGTGTGTGTGTGTGCGGTGTGTGTGTGGTGGTTATTAAATAAACAGACTAACGCTTTTAAAAACATTTTATTATTTGACGTCATATATTTACTTATTATCTCCTTCAATGTACACCCCTCCTCTATCCCTACATTGCTTCATGCTAATCTTCCCCTTGTTCGAAACAGTGTTGAAAGTCTTCTTGTCAGCCTTTTCCAGGATGTTGCTGCCTGCAGCTTCAATGAACTTAAAAAAATTGTTCCTTTGATGCAGATGTCACCTTAGAAACAAGATCCGGCGAATAAGTCGGATGGTCTAACACTGTGGGATGCTGTACTAAAGTTTTGAATGTAGAATAAGTCGGCGCATTGACTTGGTGGAAAAATTTGCTGTACAGATTTCTTTGTCACTAATTCCTACGGTCTCAGCAATCGCACGAATACTCTAACCGATGGTCGACTGTCCAGATTACCGATTTTTTTTCGATATTGTCATCCATTTTGACGAGAAGACGACCTCGAGCATGAATCATTCGACTTCTTTCTCGGCCATTTTGAAACGCGCTTAAACCACTAAAACATGAGCACGCAAAAAAAAACATCTATTACTATACACTTCTTTTCAATAAATTATAAGCTTCAGTAGCAGTTTTAAAATCGCTCATCAAAAATTGCTGTATTAATACGCTCATTATTTTTCTGGTGATACAAAAAAATATCTCTTAATTCAAGCGAAGGCTACAGCTACAGATTTGTTTATTAGTGAGATAACGTGTCGAAAGAGAAGGCTTCAATGATAAACAGCTGTCGGTCGTTGACGTTTGAGCCCAAAATTCCTTCTGTAGCAGTGTCATTCTCGTTATTTAATATTTACCTTAGTAAGTGTCTGTTGTTGCATTTTGAAAGAAAGTCCAAAATATACCCAGACATAATCAATACTAATGTGTGTATTTCTTAAATTAGTTGGTGGTAACTTAACCAGTTTAATTATACAATGACAAAAGTTCAAAGATTTTTTTTACTCAGAGAAAGGGATTATATCAGTCCATATTTTTCTGATGTGACTGTTTTATCTGAAATTTTCATAGTGTTTTAAATATAGTTTTAAATATCAGTAAGTAAATTTTAACCATTTAATATTGTGGTGATATTATCTTAACATGGTATCCATACCTTAATTCAAATTTTTCATGGGTTATTTCCATTGTCACTTCACTGCAGACTTCTACAGCAATTATTTTATTAAAATCCAAGTCTTTTTGCTGCCAAACTAAAACACAATTTCTAATAAAGGATTGAAAATATTTTCTAAGTTTTAAAAAAATAGATTATATCTACGAGGTAGTTAACTCATGTGTCAAATGTACACCTTTAACACAGAAATTAAAATATTTTTATTCGATTTTTCTTTTATTTGATGTTCGTAACATGTTAGAATTTAATATTCAAAACGAAATGAGAATATGGCAACATTTGAAATCAGAATCAGTTGTTATTCGAATGCGTGGAAAGTGCTTTCAACAATTTTTTCTTCTGAATGTTTTCCATTCGAAAAGTGAGTTGGGATAATTATTAGTTTTATAATGATAATATATCGCTTTAATTACTAAAAAAAAAAAAGACGTATACAAATCTTTGATGAGCTTATTAAATTAACTATTTGATTTCATATTTAGGTGTAATGTAATGTAGTGTGGAGTTACATAAAAGATCCTTTTTTTTTGTTCTAAGTGTTTTATACTAATAATTTCAGATGATATACTTTCTCTCCCTTTAAAACAGGCACTAAGTGTTATGCTACATTAAAGTTATTTGACTCTTTTAGCTGCAGAAGCTGAGTTAAGATAAAATACTAATTTTCTTAGTATGAGTCAGCATCAAAATTCAATGCTGTCCATTGTAATATTATTTTTCATTTATTAATTTAATTGTATCTGTATAAATTGAAAAGGTATTTATTCTAAATATTTTATGAAAAATATATACTCACTCAGTATTTTTTTTGGCACCTTTTACTCAAAATGTCTAATTTAGTGTAATTTCCACAGAAATAATTTTTTGACCAACTATTATTAGTTAATGAATAACTTAATAGTTATTTTAAAGAAACCCATTACAATTTATTCTTAATAATGAAATATCTTCACCAACAAAATGTATACTTTTCATATACAGATGAAATGGCAAGAACACTAGCTGAGTAAAAAGCTGAAGAAGGAAAAGATTTCTCTGAAAGTATGAAGACTCTCAAACTAGAAACAAAACGACAAAAAATTAGCTAGGAAATAAAAGTAAACCGGCACATAGAAGTAGAAAAAAGAAATAAAAAATAATAAGAAAAAAAAAGTGAGTAAAATGAGAAAATATCGAAAAATGTCTTTAAAAATTTGTTTTTGTTACTAGGCCCACTTCCAAATCATAGATTCTTATGGTAAAGAATATTAAAACCAAGATTTCTTCTAAAATGTTTAACAAAGAGGAAAAATAGTTGTGGAAAATTTATTTCAAAACCACCCAGGTGTTATATCCTCAGGAGCAAAAGAAATTAGTTTTACTTCTGGGATATGCTCATAATCAATTTCTTACAAAAAGAGTTTCATAATTTGATGCATTTTCTTATCAAGCTTGTTTTAAAGATTTCTGAAATCATTCGAAGTTCAGAAGAAAAAAGTAAAACTCTAGGAACGTTGCCTCTATTTTACTTTATAGGAGAAATATAACAACAATTGAAGGAGAGATACTGTGACATTTCTATTGGATGGAGTAAGTTCTGTGATCTCTGGACAGAATACATTCAGGTGAAGACATGAGTGAAATCTATGAGTCTCAGGTTTACCATGAAAATATCAAGCTACTTTCTGAATGCCTGAGATTTTCTTCCTGGTAACATCAGAATTTATCTAACTAATAGAATGTTAAAAAACTAAAAATTGCGGGCGTAAGCAAAAAAAAATGTGAGAACTGTAAAAACTTAAAGAAAATGTTAAACTTTCTTTCAGAAAGTACCTAAAGGTGGTACAATTGATGATGTTGTATACAAGCAATAGATAAAAGATGAAAACTGATCAATTGAAGAGAGAAAATTTAACAAAATCTGCGAGTGAAGGATTGAAAAGTTAGAAAACTGTAAACTCCCAGAAGTAGAGCAGAATTTATTTTATGAATGTCAAGAATTCCTGAAAGATATGTTACATATTGTAGAAGGCACAGTTTTGATTCACATGGACTTCAACGAAAATTATACATTTAATTATCAGGATGAAAATCTATTCAGCATATTAGCCACAAAAACTTGCACAATTTTGACATACATGAATTATGAAAATGAGCTGTTGTCCATTCCCGTTGTATGAAATTATAAACAACAAGACAAGAATGCTGTTGGTACTTTCTACCGAGATGATTACAGGATAACATTAAGAAATATACACACCTTTGTAATGATTATTGTAGTAAATAACGTATAACTCAAACAATAAATGTTTGAGAATGGGTGTAGATTTCTTAAAATGTTATAATGTTACTTTTGATACTAACAATGTACATTTCTAAGTCTAGAAAGACACTTTAAAATTTTTACTTTTCTTAAAAAAAATAGGATATATTATCTGAACTAATTAATGTAAAACAATGTATATAACTTTCTGGTCCAGAATTTGATAAACATGAGCCCTGTACATTTTGAAAATGTTAACAATAAGTTAATTATATGATACAATATGTTGCTATTCCTCATTTTTTCAATTTGAAAACGATTTGTATACACTAAAAAACATTTGGAAGTGTAGTGAGTCAGTCAAATGCCTTGTTAAAAATTTGAATAAGCACTTAATTTAATTAGAATTAATCAAAACGTAAAATGACATTATTATAGATAAGAAACAGTCGAAAAACATTTTCTACTTCAAAAGAGGAAGAAATTTTGCACTTGATGCGAATTATCACTTCCTTTTATAGAATGAGTCACAACAGAATTTTATCCGCGTGCAACTATATGTAGCAATTTGATAACATTTAGCAGCCGCAACACACAAATATAGCGCAACCACAACCATTGCACATGCATCAAATTTTATTTTTTTGCAATATTAAATCTTTCTGTAGATATTTTAAGATTCAACTTTGCTTCACTCTTGTAGCGTGAGTCACGTATTGAACTAACTTATCTAATAAAGATTTTGTGTGTGTATTAATTAAAATGATGAGCAAAAGACTTCTTATCTACATATCAGCTTCAGTATTGTTATTGATCGTATATTTTATTACAAAATCTGGAAACTTTAAACGCTATCTAAAGAGCCGACCTGTGGGATTTTAAACTTTTTAAACCTTCATAGCATTATGGTTTTGTATACATTGAGAAATGAGACCCATGTAGGTAATAATGACATTATCTTAACTGTCAATCATCACTGAACACCTGCAATTTAGTTAATGTATAGTTGATTTTCAGCTTCCAGGAGTGGAAACGCAATGAAGAGCTGATTCTCATCCTGTTTTTCTGTTTTATAATAGCTACAATGGCTTTAGATGTGAATATCACATAGACATAAAAGTAATTTGAATTGAATAAATCCAAAATATGTTTTGAAATCAAGTTGTGTAACCATCTTATGTCTAAGCACGCCACCTAGAGATCGCTGAAGGAGGATGACAACTGGAGTAAGCACAACTGGCAGTCCAGGCGGAGCAGTTAACTAGTAAACACAGTATTCCCCCCCCCCCCCGAGAATTGTGTAAATCTATATTATTATATTAACCCTTAATTGCTTGTCCTGGAATTGTTGTGTTTTTAAGTGTAATACATAAAATAAAACGTAATTCAATCTTAGAAAGGTTTTCTATTATTTAAATAGCCTTCAATTGTTGAAATTTCAGCTAAGGAATTCTAGAAACATGGTGTCGGGTATTATAGCTATTCTTAAATTTTTAAAAGGTTTTGATATTCTGGAGTCCACCAACATTTGATCTTTTTTAAGAAGATTATTTAGAGTATTCTTATTTTGCATGTTGAGAAACGAATTTTGTTGATAAACATTAATTATTAATTGCTGGCTCTTTAAAATTGCAATACCAGGAAGGAAATGTGACGAACGTCAAAATCACATGAAGTAAAAAAAGAGGTTGATATGCAAATGATTAGTATTAAGCGCATCTAGACGACGGTGGAGGGTGAAACGACATCTGAAGCATTACATTAAAGAAAAGTTGTGCAGTGGATTTCAATCTGAAGGTGACTGTAAGGTTGGAGTTTGTTTAGAATATCGTGTTATGCCTCGAATAAAAAAGAAGAAATGTTACCAGCAAGTGTTGAATCATAGAGGCAGGAGTTTTACTCTACTAAGAGTGTGGATTATCTGTGTATCACTTGCCTCACTGGTCGAAATCCAGCCACCGTCATGCGAATATGTAAATCATTGGGTTGTTGAGGGTCATACTGAACGGCATGCAGGATCTCCATGCCCTCCCATAACTAACGCCCGAGAGTGAGGCATTATGAGGTCGACCCTGCAAACCATAAACCACATCACAACTTAAGTCAGGAAATGGCATATTCGAGCACGCCCAGTATCCACTCGTACGGTGCGACGACATTTGCAACAGCGTTGACTGTCAGCATGGTGACCATTACTTCTGGCTTCCCCGATAATGCATTATTGAGAGACTGGGACTCTGATGGGTGCTGAGCGACAAAGCTGGATACAGTGAGTAGTTCAATGTCTTTCAGATGATCTCCCTGTTTCAGCAGCATTCTGATGCATGTATATGTGTCTGGAGGCTGAGGGGAGTGCTGCCTCTGCTTCCACCTGCTTTTCAGCCTGGGATAACCAAACAAAGGGCCCTGCACCTCCGGTGTGATGGTTTTGCATCCATTGGGTATACGACACGGTTCTCCAGATCGACGGTAATTCTGGAACGCAGATCAGCCATGACATCTACATCCAGTGTTTCAGCCCTCATCTTCGAGACTTGTCAAACGCCATCTTCTAAACAAGATAATGCAGGACAACATATTGCAAGTCGTGTTCTGACCTTCCTCGATAAACGAATACTCGATTATTTCCTGTCCTGTACGGTTCCAGATCCAAAACCCATTGAAAATATCTGGTCGTGGGCTGCCAGAGACTGACCCGCCTACCCCCAGCTAATATGATTTTAGGAAGTGCCGGACATGATTTGAAGTAGTATGGAATGTAAGCCCAGTTCGATTTGCATGCCTTAACCGGGTAGTTATGAAGGCCAGGAGTGGCAGTTGCTTTGCTAAGTCCACACCCTGTAAACCGCTAAAACTGTTTGCACTTAACTTTTGTCTTCATCCCATACTGCTTACATCCGATAACATCTTTTTTTTTTCACTGCAATTTTAATTTGTATGCAGTGTATCAAGGAATCTTTTGTAAATCTTTTGAGTATTTCTAGGAGGCTAGAGGATTTTCTTAAAAAATACTTTCTACATTACTATTATTGGAGATCTTTATTTCATAACATATCCCAGAAAAAACCAGTAGTACAAATTTTCATTTTGAGAATTTTAATTCGATATTTTCTGTTTCCCACAAATTTTCAAAATATTTTCTAAATGTTTAGTAATTTTTTTCCTATTCGAAAATACAATAATATTATCAAAGTAATTTAATTCAAATTTTATTTGGTATTTACTTAGAAATTTCCAAATAGTTCTAGGAATTTTTGCTGGTGAGAATTTTTTATATCTAAAGGACAAGCTATGAAATTGAAAAAGACAGTAATGATGTGAATGCAAAATTTTTCAGATTCGTTATCAAATAATTCAATATGCCAATATCCCAAAAGAGATTTAAAGTATGGATCATGTGGGATCATGTGTATGCATCTAATTTTTCTGAATCATTCTATACGTGATTCATAATCCCATATGCAAGATATCACCTGTTTTGAAAAGCCAATGCAAGTAGGTGAAGAATAAGAACTCTCTTATGTAAATGATTTATTTTGCTTTAATAATGCGTCTAATTGTATATTTATCTATGCGTCACCTTTATGTGAGTCTCTACAGGTGGGTTGATATATATAACAAGTAATTTTGACGTAAGTATTATC
>BMAW01015652.1:426635-513455 GCA_019974015.1 Nephila pilipes
TCTGGTGGTGAGACGTTCTAGGCGATAAGTCAAGTTCGATTCCCACATATATATATGTAGAAGTTGGGGTGAAGGAGATTGTTCATCCCGAATCTACGCTGGTTTGCTCTTACGCAGTGGGCTGGTTGTCTAGGGGGGGTAATTTCGGATTCCATGTAATGTTGTCGATGATATTCAAGGATGAAGCTTGCAGTAGTTTTACTCGTTTATTAGGAGAGATGATGAAGAGTGAAAAGTATTTACACTTTGTTATATATACAGGTAGTAAACAGTTCTTCCGAGACGGATAGATGGCTGCCTCATTTAACCCATATTGGCGATGGAACGCGCTCGGGCGTTTGAAGTTTATTTCCGACGCGGGTAGCGAAGGAGAAGAGAAGCGGAGAAAGTGGCGGCAAAAGAGAGAAGAGAGCGCGAAAACGAGCTTCACTCAGTTTTGTTCTCGGATAGGTGGCGCTGCATGAGCTTATCACATGACTCTGATTCGTGGTGACATCTATTGAGTATCGGAGGAACTGGTTTTACAGTAGATTGAAAAAATAAAATTAATTGCATAATAATAATTGGATGGAAAATCCTACATATATATATATATATATATATATATATATATAACCTACCTAGTAGAACTTCACCTAAAGGTGACGCATAGATAAATATACAATTAGACGCATTATTAAAAGCAGAAATAATTAAATCATTTCATAAAGAGAGTTCTTATTCTTCCCCTATATCTTTGGCTTTTCAAAAGCAGAATAATACTTGCATATGATTGCGAATCGATTATAAAAGATTTAGAGAAAAATTGGATGCATAACTGATCCCACAAACTGATCCATACTTTAAATCTCTTTTTGGGATATTGGCATATTGAATTATTTGATAACGAATCTGAAAAATTTGCATTCACATCACATTACTGTCTTTTTCAATTTCATAGCTTGTCCTTTAGATATAAAAATTCTCTGGCAAAAAATTCCTAAGAACTATTTGGAAATTTCTAAGTAAATACCAAATAAAATTTGAATTAAATTACTTTGATAATATTATTGTATTTTCAGACTCAATGGGAAAAATTGCTAAACATTTAGAAAATATTTTGAAAATTTGTGAAACAGAAAATATCGAATTAAAATTCTCAAAATGAAAATTTGTACTACTGGTTTTTCTGGGATATGTTATGAAATAAAGATCTCCAATAATAGTAATGTAGAAAGTATTTTTTTAAGAAAATCTCTAGCCTCCTAGAAATGTAAAAGATTTACAAAGATTCCTTGATACACTGCATGCCATTAAAATTGCAGTACCATGAAAGAAAAAAAGATATTTATCGGATGTAAGCAGTATGGGATGAAGACAAAATGATTAAATTTGCAAGCAGTTTAGCGGTTTACAGGGGTGTGGACTTAGTAAAAACAACTGCCACTCCTGGCAGCTAAAACGGCTTTTACCCGGTTAGGCATGCAATCGAACTGGGCTTGCATTCCATGCTACTTCAAATCATGTCGCACTTCCTAAATCATATTAGCTGGAGACAGGTGGCGGGTCAGTCTCTCAGCAGCCCACGACCAGATATTTTCAATGGGTTACGGATCTGGAGACCGTACAGGACAGGGAAATAATCGAGTATTCGTTTATCGAGGAAGGTCAGAACACGACTTGCAATATGTTGTCCTGCATTATCTTGTTAGAAGATGGCGTTTGACAAGTCTCGAAGATAGGGCTGAAACACTGGATGTAAGATGTCATAAATATACCGATCTGCGTTCAAATTACCGTCGATCTGAATTAGAGATGTGCGTGTCGTATACCCAATGGATGCCAAAACCATCACACCAGGTGCAGGGCCCTTTGTTGGTATCGAATGCAAGCAGGTGACGAGTGGCCTCCCCTCAGCCTCCAGACACATATACGGCCATCAGAATACTGCACGAACAGGGAATCGTCTGAAAAGACATTGAACTACTCCTGTATCCAGCTTTGTCGCTCGGCGCATCAGAGTCCCAGTCTCTCTCAATAATGCATTATCAAGGGAAGCCGAAGTAATGGTCACCGTGCTGACAGTCAACGCTGTTGCAAATGTCGTCGCACCGTACGAGTGGATACTGGGCGTGCTCCGAATATGCCCATTTCCTGACTTAGGGTTGTGATGTGGTTTTATGGTTTTGCAGGGTCGACCTCATAATATGCCTGTCCTCTCGGGCGTTAGTTATGGGAGGGCATGGAGATCCTGCATGCCGTTCAGTATGACCCTCAACAACCCAATGATTCCATATTCGCATGACAGTGGCTGGATTTCGACCAGTGAGGCAAGTGATACCACGGAACGATAATCCACACTCTTGATAGGTAAAACTCCTGCCTCTATCGAATTCCAACACTTGCTGGTAAGCATTTCTTCTTTTTATTCGAGGCATAACACGATATTCTAAGCAAACTCCAACCTTACAATTCACCTTCCGAATTAGAAATCCACTGCACAACTTTTCTTTAATGTAATGCTTCAGATGTCGTTTCACCCTCCTGCGTCGTCTAGATGCGCTTAAATACTAATCATTTGCATATCCCAACCTCTTTTTTTACTTCATGTGATTTTGACGTTCGTCACATCATTCCTTCCTGGTGTTGCAATTTTAAAGGCCAGCAGTGTAATAATTAATGTTTATCATAAATTCGTTTCTCAACATGCAAAAATAAGAATACTCTAAATAATCTTCTTAAAAAAAAAGATCAAATGTTGAATTGGACTCCAGAATATCAAAAACCTTTTTAAAAAATTTAAGAATAGCTATAACCATGAGCACCATGTTTCTGAATTCCTTAGGGTTTACAGAGATTCAACAATTGAAGACTATTTAAATAATGAAAACCTTTCTAGATTGAATTACGTTTATTTAAATATTACACTTAAAAACACAGCAATTTAAGGACAAGGAATTAAGGGTTAATATAATAATATAGATTAACACAATTCTCGGAAGGGGATACTGTGTTTACTAGTTAGCTGCTCCGCCTGGACTGCCGGTTATTAGCACTCCAGTTGTCATCACTCCTTCGGCGATCTCTAGGTGGCGTGCTTGAACGCAAGATGGTTACACAACTTAATTTCAAAACATATTTTGGATTTATTCAATTCAAATTACTTTTACCATGTCTATGTAGATACATCTAAGGAAGCCATTGTAGCTATTATAAAACAAGAAAAACAGGATAGGAATCAGCTCTTCATTGCATTCCACTCCTGGAAGCTGAGAAATTATAAAATCAACTATACATTAACTAAATTATAGTGTTCAGTGATAATTGACAGTTAAGATAATGTCATTGTTACCTACATGGGTCTCATTTCTCAATGTATACCGACCATAATGCTATGGTTTAAAAAGTTTAAAAATCCCCCAGGTCGGCTCTTTAGATAGCGTTTAAAAGTTTCCAGATTTTGTAATAAAATATAAAAAAGTCAATAACAATACTGAAGCTGATATGTAGATAAGAAGTCCTTTTGCTCATCATTTAATTAATACACCACAAAAATCTTTATTAGATGGTTAGTTCAATGCGTGACTCACGCTACAAGTGAGCAAAAGTTGAATCTTAAAATATCTACGAAAGATTTAATATTGCAAAAAAATAAAATTTGATGCATGTGCAATGGTTGTGGTTGCGCGCTATATTTATTAATTGCGGCTGCTAAATGTTATCAAATTTGCTACATATAATTTGCACGCGGATAAAATTCTGTTGTGACTCATTCTATACGAAAAGGAAGTGATAATTCGCATCAAGTGCAAAATTTCTTCCTCTTTTGAAGTAGAAAATGTTTTTTCGACTGTTTCTTATCTATAATAATGTCATTTTACGTTTTGATTAATTCTAATTAAATTAAGTGCTTAGTAAATTTTTAACAAGGCATTTGACTATGACTCACACTACACTTCCAAATGTTTTAATTGGTGCTTATACAAATCGTTTTCAAATTGAAAAATAGAATAGCAACATATTATTTATCATATAATTAACTTATTAAAATTAACATTTTCAAAATGTACAGGGCTCGTGTTTATCAAATTCTGGTTCAGAAATTCTCCTTACATTGTTTTTACATTAATTAATTCAGATAATATATCCTATTTTTAAGAAAAGTAAAATTTTAAAGTGTCTTTTTCTAGACTTAGAAATGTACATTGTTAGTATCAAAGTAACATTATATTTTAAAGAAATCTACACCCATTCTCAAACATTTATTGTTTGAGTTATGGGTTTATTTACTGCAACTAATCATTACAAAGGTGTGTATATTTCTTAATGTTATCCGCAATCATCTCAGTGAAAGTACCAACAGCATTCTTGTCTTGTTGTTTATAATTTCATACAACGGGAATGGACAACAGCTCATTTTCATAATTCGTGTATGTCAAAATTGTGCAGGATTTTGTGGCCTAATATGCTGAATGAATTTCATCCTGATAATTAAATGTATAATTTTCGTTGAAGTCCATGTGAATCAAAACTGTGCCTTCTACAATATGTAACTTTATATCTTTCGAGAAATTCTTGACATTCGCAAATAAATTCCTGCTCTAGAAATACTGGGAGTTTGTTTTCTAACTTTTCAATCACTTCACTCGCAGATTTTGTTAATTTTTCTCTCTTCAATTGATCAGTTTCATCTTTTATCTATTGCTTGTATACAACATCATCAATTGTACCACCTTTAGGCTACTTTTCTGAAAGAAAGTTTAACATTTTCTTTAAGTTTTTACAGTTCTCACATTTTTGCTGCATACAATTTTTAGTTTTTTTTAACATTCTATTAGTTAGATAAATTCTGAAATGTTACCAGGAAGAAAATCTCAGGCATTCGAAAGTAGCTTGATATTTTCATGGTAAACACAGAGACTCATAGATTTAAAGGAGTCTCATGTCTTACACAGATGTATTCTGGTCAGAGATCACAGAACTTACTCCATCCAATAGAAATGTCACAGTATCTCTCCTTCAATTGTTGGTATATTTCTCCTAAAGTAAAATAGAGGCAACGTTTCTAAGTTTTACTTTTTTCTTCTGAACTTCGAATGATTTCGAAATCTTTAAAACCAGAAGCTTGATAAGAAAATGCATCAAAGTATGAAACTCTTTTGCTTAAGTGATTACTTGAGAGCATATCCCAGAAGTAGAAGCTAATTTCTTTTGCTCCTGAGATATAACACCTGGTGAATATTTTTGGCGTAAATTTTCCACAACTATTTTTCTCTTTGTTAAGCATTTTAGAAGAAATCTTTTGGTTTTAGCCATTGCTTTACCATAAGAACTCTATGATTTGAAGTGGGCTAGTAACAAAAACAGAATTTTTAAAGACATTTTTCACGATATTTTCTCATTTTTACTCACTTTTTTTTTATTATTATTTTTATTTCTTTTTCTGCTACTGTAATTGCCGGTTTACTTTTATTTCTAGCTAATTTTTGTCGTTTTGTTTCTGATTTGCGAAATTCTTCATACTTTCCAGAGAAATCTTTTCCTTTGCTAAGCTTTTTACTCAGCTGGTGTTCTTGCCATTTCATCTGTATATGAAAATATACATTTTGTTGAATGTAGTATTTCATTATTAAAATTAAATTTACATAATGAGTTTCTTTAAATAACTAGTAAGTTATTCATTAACTAATAATAGTTGAGTCAAAAATTATTTCTGTGGAAATTACACTAAATTAATTTTTATTTTGAGTAAAGATTGCCAAAGAAAATACTGAAGTGAGTGTATATTTTTTCATAAAATATTTAGAATAAATACCTTTTCAATTTATACAGATACAATTTAAATTAATAAATGAAAAATAATATTACAATGGACAGCATTGAATTTTGATGTGACTCATACTACAGAAATTAATTATTTTTATCTTAACTCAACTTCTGCAGCTAAAATTCAAATAACTTTAATGTAGCATAACACTTAGTGCCTGTTTAAAGGGAAGAAAGTATATCATCTGAAATTATTAGTATAAAACACTTAGAACAAAAAAAAAGGATCTTTTTATGTAACTCACACTACGTACATTACACCTAAATATGAAATGAAATAGTTAATTTAATAAGCTCATCAAGGAATTGTATACGTCTTTTTTAGTAATTAAGCCGATATATTATCGTATAAAAACTAATATTTATTATTTAACTCACTTTTCGAATGGAAAACATTCAGAAGAAAAATTGTTGAAAGCGCACTTTCCGCATTCGAAGTCAACAACTAGTTATGATTTCAAATGTTGCCATATTCTCATTTCCGTTTTGAATATTAAATTCTAACATGTTACGAACGTAAATAAAAGAAAAAATCGAATAAAAAAGAATATTTTAATTTCTGTGTTAAGGTGTACATTGACACATGAATTAACTACATATAAATGATATAATCTATTTTCAAAACTTAGAAAATATTTCAATCCTTTATTAAAAGAAATTGTGTTTTGGTTGTAAAAAGACTTAGTTTATCTAAAATAATTGTAGCCAGAAGTCTGCGAGTGAAATTAATGGAAATAACCCATGAAAAATTTGATCAACCAGGTATGGATACCATGTTAAGAATAATATCACCACAATATTAATGGATTAAAATTCTTACTGATATTAGAAACTATGTTAAACACTATGAAAATTTTCAGATAAACAAGTCACATCAGAAAAAAATATGGACTGATATAATCACTTTCTCTGAGTAAAAAAAATCTTTGAACTTTTGTCATTGTATAGTGTGAAGCTGGTTTAAGTTACCATAACTAATTTAAGAAATATTTACACATTATTATTGATTATGTCACCAGGTATATTTTTGGACTTTCTTTCAAAAAATGCAACAACAGACACTTACTAAGGGTAAATATTAAATAACGAGAATGACACTGCTACAGAAGGAGTACACAGGCTCCAAACGTCAGCGACCGACAGCTGTTTATCGTGAAGCCTTCTCTTTCGACTGCAGTGCATCTCGCTTCTGTAAACAAATCTGTATAGCTGTAGCCTTCGCTTGAATTAGAGATATTTTTTTGTATCACCAGAAAAATAATAGGCGTAACAATACAGCAATTTTGATAGAGCGATTTTAAAAACTGCTACTGAAGCTTATAATTTATTGAAAGAAGTGTATAGTAATGAATGTTTTTTGCGTGCTCATGTTTTTGAGTGGTTTAAGCGTTTTCAAAATGGCCGAGAAGAAGTCGAAGATGATTCATGCTCGGGTCGTCTTCTCACGTCAAAAATGGATGACAATATCGAAAAAAAATCGGTAATCTGGTTTGATCTGACCATCGGTTAAGTATTCGTGCGATTGCTGAGACCGTAGGAATTGACAAAGAATCTGTACGGCAAATTTTTCCACCAAGTCAATGCGCCGACTTATTCTACATTCAGAAACTTTTAGCCAAGTACAGCATCCCACAGTGTTAGACCATCCGACTTATTCGCCGGATCTTGTTTCCTAAGGTGACATCTGCATCAAAAGGAACAATTTTTTTAAGTTCATTGAAGCTGCGAAAGGGAAAGCGGCAGCATCCTGAAGGAGCTGACAGAAGACTTCCAGCACTGTTTCGAACAAGGGAAGATTAGCATGAAGCAATGTAGGGATAGAGGAGGGGTGTACATTGAAGGAGATAATAAGTAAATATGTATGACGTCAAAATAAAATGTTTTAAAGCGTTAGTCTGTTTATTTAATAACCACCCGCACACACACACCCGCACACACACACACAACTTGTATATTAATTGCTTAAAACAAGTTTTTCAAAATTATATACCTGAAAAAGTTTTAATTGATAGAATTAATGTTCTTTAACCGCTTCAAAATTTAAACATTTCTTATGACATAATATCGTCATTCAATTATTAACCAGTTCTCACACATCACAAACAAATGGTAAGAGAGGTTACTAATCTATGTTTGAGTGGGAAGGTATAATTTTTAATCTTTGGGAGGAGGACCTTAATTTACCAATACAAATGATATTGATTTTTGTGACTGAGAAACACAAACAAGAAGCACTCTTTTTTCTCTATTGAACTTTCTCCTTTTTGTTAGTAGTTTTATTTATCAGTAACTTTAGTTTTATTCTTATTTTGTTTTGAAACTGTGGCTTTGGATGTGTGATGGTCCTAAATCTGGATTCGCATTTTACCGAAAATTTTCTCGCCTAAATTTAAATCAATCTTTCAGTTTGAAGTTTATGTTTGGAAAACATACAGTGGATAGAAGAGGATTGAATCATTACGATTTTTGTTGTTGTCGTGAATCATTAAGAGGACAAACTTGTTTTGCTTTGATTTATGTCCCTCTTGTTGTCTTCTTCTTAGATCCCTAAACATCTGTGATTTAGGCATGTAGGTTTCATAGATAGATATGTTGTAAAAGAATGAAATGTGATGCAATTGATAACAGTGAATTAGAAATTTAATAGTAAAGAGAAAAAAATTTCCGCGAGCAGAAATAGGGAAATGATAAATTTATACTGAGAGATTAAGAATCCTTTTATGTGATGTTTTAAAAGAAATGTAATTATTGTAATTTTATACGATGCTTTAATTATGATTGAAAATTAAATACTAGTAATGATGTTGCCAGAGAAATATCCTGAAATATGTTAGAAAAGTGGATTCAAATACAATAGATAGATGCCCTATGAAGTGTGTAACATAGATGAACCATAATTATTTTAGGCTATTTGAGAATATCATTTGATGTATTATTGTATAAATTATTATACATTTTAATATTATTGTTTCTTTTATTATATTAGTGTCCATATTTTAATATCTTCAAAACGTATTTTATCAAGTGCTGAAATTTTTTTTGTAACAGTTTTAGAACTCATCTATGATGGCGCCCGAGCAGATATATTAAAGGCTCATTTATTCCGTTAATAGTAAAATATTATAATGTATTTTAATGTCAATTTCGTTATTGTTTAATTTTGATAATATGATAATATTTTACAGTATTTGCAACAAATAGATCACTAATATGCTAGCAAAAATACGAAATCTAATATTATGAAAATACAGATAGAAACGTGGAGCTCCTGTCCTGGAATGAAGTTAGATTTAATACTAGGATACACAGTTGTGTTCCAATAATATCAATTAATATTTTAAAAGTATTATTACTTTGTTTATTGTTATTATTTTATTTATTATTGCTATTGTTTTCTGTGATATGATGTGATTTTATATGATGATATGTGCTTATTTTATGCATTGTGGAAATTAAATGGTGAATATTGTTTGTAGAAGTACAAATCCTCACTTATGATTCCCTCTTAAAATTGGGAACATATGTAAGTATAATAAAATTATAACTTAACAAAAAATTCTACTTCCTATTTAATCTTTGTTTTCCCGCCTTACATGTTCGCGTATGACGCTCAACAATTGATATTTTCTGAGCAAAAACCACCCCACCTTAAAATTCCAAACCCATTTCATTCTCTTTTATGGTCATAGTCCTAACTATGTCTCGCTTTATCTTCATTCGAAACCTAAGCAAAAAATGTAAAAAGTGTTGAATTAGTAAGAATTAAAATAACTATGCAATAAAATCCCAAATTAAATCAAGTTGGCGTCATTTTTCACAGTTGACGATTGTGGGGCCCCTGATCTAATCATGAACGAACACACAATTACTGTTCTTGCACAAACTTTTCTTAAGCGATTTTGATTTGACGCGAATCAGGAAAATTTTTCTTTAATTCTCTTTATACACGACTTATTTCGATTTAACACGATCGATTCAAATTCTAAGGAAACTTTGCTTTAATTTTGTTGTTATAACGGCGACATTGGATACGAGGATGATGAGATTTTCTTTTGTGAGAATTCTCCGGATTTTATAACTTCAATACGAAATTTGGTCGACTTTGTCTGCATTTTGAATTTGGTGTTCAAAGTGAAAATATCTGCGATAGTTGTTTGTATTTGACTGAAACGTTCAGGCTTATCAAAACAAGTCTCAGAAAAAAAAAAACTATTTGAGCAAATGGTTTCCTCTCAACACGAAGAGTGATGAGAAAGAGCAAGTCAACGATCAAATATCTTTTTTTATTATACTATCTACGTATATATATATATACACACCCAACTCTTTTTGCACACGGTAGATACGTTCCTCAGAAAACTGTGCAAAAACAATTCATGTTAAAAGTAGATGTGACGCATGGTAAATTTGGGGATATGTTCCACAACTTTAAAAATCGTGTAAGATGAAAAAAACTCTAAATATTTTCTGGAAAAAACCGTGAAAAAAGTGATAATGAAATCCATATTACATATTAATAAGACAAAAAAAATTCATTTTTATTACAAAAAAATTAAAATTAGTGTACTGTGAAAATTCAGACAATAGGCACATACAACATATAAAAATTCAAATTGAAATTAGGAGTAAAACAACTAACTAAAACAATTATTCATCGCTACTTGATTTCAAGCGAGCACGCTTATTACGAACTGGATCAAAAATGCTCTCATCAGTAGATGTGTCAGATATGTCTAGCACAACTGCCGGCTTTGATTTAAATGAAGAATTTCATTCGTTATTAACGGCCTCTTTTTTTTTTTTTGTTGTTGTTACAAAGTCTGTTATTAGCGGCTTTTTTAGGTTTCTCAAGTTGCTTATATAATTCTTGATATCCAGCTACGCAAAACTTAAGATTACGTTGAAATTTTAATACCCGTTTTATGTCAAGATCATGAGTAAGAAAATGATCCATACTTATAAAAAATTTCAAGCCCTCGAGAATTAAATCAGCTATTAATAGCTGAGCTTCATCTTCGACTTCGTCATTGTCGACTTCTTTATTATCATAAAATGTCATAAATTAGATCAAATCGTCCTCATCTAAAGGGCTTTATAGCATCAAATCTTCGATGTCAGCCGTTTGCATATTGTTAAAACTTTCACCACCAATTGTATTTGATAGAGTTATGATTTTAGAACAAACAGTTGATTTTTGTGCTAAGAAACTTCCACTTTTCACGCATGCTGCAATTTTTTTTGTCCAATAAGCATTTAAGGTCGATTGGCTCAATTTTTCGATGACAAAAGAAGCATGCGTAATTCAATACATAATCGTAAACTTTCTCCATGTTTCCATAACAGTGAAATTTCTCTCTTCCACTGAATCTATAGTATATTTAAGAGTTTGCTTTTTATAGTACATTTTAAATGCTGCTATAATACCCTGATCAAGTGGCTGAATTAAAGAGGTATTAGGTGGTAAAAACAACATTTGAATCTTTGAGAGATTCGGATTAGAACAAAAAATTCGTGTAAAAAGTACAATGGTGAACCATGTTATTTCAAAATTGTGCAAAAAAAAAAAAAAAAGAGTTGGGTATATATATATTGAAGATAAGACTTTTACAATTGTTCTAGAATGTTAATAATTTACCCAGGAAGTTGGAGACAATTTGGCTAAAAGTATCAGGATACTTTCTAAGAACTTTATATTGATCTCTATCACGCCAAATGACAAATTTCATCCAAGCTACAGGAAAACCAAAGTCTTGTTGATTCCCTCTCTTTGTAACTATCTAACTCTGGAATAAATCACCCAGTTTTTGTAAAATTGTTGTAATTTCTTTTTTTATACATTTTCCTTCCATCTCCTATTTTAAACATTTATTTCGGATGCGTCGATAAGAATGTATGTTAGGAAAGCCATAGGAAACATACATCACATGTATATATCTCAACTGACATTCCAAAAGTATTTAATATAGAAAATAATAATTATAATAGAATTTCGGTACACGGAATACACAGAGTTGTTGCAACGAGCTAATACAAAGCATGATAATATGCTTCAAAAAACAATTTAACCGAGATAGTAAAATGAGCTATAAAATTAATATGCCTTTGTGTTATCAAAGAGTATATATTTGGTTTCTTAATATCTGTCCTTATGTAGTCAAGCTTTATACGAGTATTGTTAGAAACAATGCAATTTCATGTTCAAACACATGAAGGACATTTATAAGAAGCAAGAATATACTAGTTATTTTCGGAGAGTGAAATGCTTACAAATCGTTACCTGCGATACATCATTAGAAATGACAGTGTCACGTTATTTTCCTTTTTGTGTATCATTTGCTTCTGACTCTAATTCTCTGTCACTTTCGTAAGTTCCGTAAAATACAAGATAGTTATTTTATTTTATATGTTAATACATATTTCATTTAAGTATTCCTTAAAAGAGAAGTTTAGTATTCTTAAAATTAGTGTTTGTTTGAAAATGTTAATTGGTAAGATACTAAATTGAATTGTGGAATATGTGACGTGTTTTCAATGTGTTCGCTTCTTGTTTCTTTAGTAATTAAAGAACTTGTGTTTGTTATAGGCTAAACATTAAGTTCGTTTCAAAAATGTTTCAACTTATTGCTTAACTTCATTTTTATGGGTATGATAATTTATTCTTAAAAGACTGTGCAAGGAAATTATCTAATTTAATTGAGATTATTCAAAAGTATTAAACAGTAATAAAATCTACAAGAAATTTGTAACAAATTTAATTGATAGTTCAAAGACTTAAATATCCTTTCAAATTACGAACAAAGGCTCGAACATCTAAGCTTAAGGATTATATGAGTAAAATGCAAAATTTCAACTTTGAATGTATCGAATATTGTATGTTTTCTAATTCCTTGAAACATTTGTTGTATTTCCAATCATAGTTATTTACAAATGCTAATTATTTCAGATTTTTGAATCTAATTATCTTTTTAAAATCACTTTATGATAAAAAAAAAAGATATTTTATTATTCATCATTTTTAGAAATAAGTCATTTTTTAAATATAGTTTTAAAATCCGATTACTTTCAGATAGATACTGTAGAAGAGATACATATTAAAAAGAAATTTTCGTATACAGATTGCAGTTTATTTAATGCAAAACTTTATTCAGTTTTATTTAATTTGGCTGTAAAATTTCTACAAATGGATTTTTTAAGAAAAATATTCAAATTTTAAACAGTATCTGATGATTTTGTTCCGAGAGAGTTAATTTTCTCGGAAATTTTTGAAAATGTGCTTCTTCGCATGGATATAGTACGTTCATAAACTACGTCGATGAACTTTTATTTTGTTATCTTGGGTCATCTGAGATTAGATTGCTTGTTTCGCCATTTTGTAAGCCTTGGAAGTAAACCTTTCCGGGGAAATAAATTATGAAATGGCGTTATTGTTTACAACTGTGAATTACGTATTTTTTTTTAGATGTCATCAACTTTTGATATGGTCTCATTGCACTGTTGACATATGAATGAATTTTCAAACAGATGAACGATCTTGACATCTAAACATACACATTTATTCAATTAGTTCATTTTTTGTGGAATATCAGTTACGTATGAATTGAATGCTGCAGCATTAAAAATTATATGTTTAATGTATTCACATTTAAGTAATTTAATCAAAAATACTAGCATAATTTTCTTAAGAGTACAAGGACAGGAGAGGAATTATGGAATACAATATCTAAAAACCTTAGTTTTTGTGATATATATCTTTTCATATTATTTGTAGATTAGATTTTTTTAGAGCTAATAATAATATTATAACCATTCTATAGAACTATAAAAAATAATTTCGTTGTCGAAAAGTTTTTTCCCCTCTTAATTGAATATGGATATGATCTGTGAAATATATTTAAAGAAAACTATTGCACAGCATGATTTTAAATATTTTAGGCCCCTATGAAGGGTTCTTCTGCATAAAGTGAATCAAGAATAATTTTTCTCTAAGTAATATCTAAGTCTTAAGAAATAATTTCACATATGAAAAAAGAATGAAAAAATTAAATTTCCGAAACTACAAAGTTCTATAATTTTTTTTGAATGGAAATATACCTTAATATCATTTAAAAAGTCGTTCATTGTATTTTGTTCCTTGTTTTCTATATAAGGAGTAAAATATTTTGCCTATTTTATGGAATATTATTTTTAAAAATGGTACCTAATACCAAATATATCTGAAAAATCATATCCATATTCAACTCTAAGGAAAGCTTTGACTCAAAAGTGTTTTTATAATTCAATAAAATGATTAAATCATTATTATTAGGCACTCATAAAAACCTAAGCTTTGCGTACAATTTTAAAACATAAATGTCACAAAAAAGAAAGTCCTAAATTCGATATTTCATTTCCCCCCCGCGTGTCCTGGTATCCGAAAAATTATATTATTGTTTCCTTACGAAAAAAAAAAAAAAAAACACCTTTTTAAATATTTTTCTCCATTTTTTAAAATATTCAGATTTCAAATTAAACGCGCAACGCTCAAATTAAACCTGTTATGCAGATAGTGTTCTACAGCTGTTCCTTAATTTAATATTTTATTTTGAGCAATATGAGTTCGGCTCTGGACGTGTCTTCCGAAGCATCGAGGGATGTTATTCTACCCCGTGGAGGGAGAGTAAGTTGACCTAGATGCGACAGCGTTGTTTCGAACCCTGGTCCAGGGTGACCGTAGGCGCTCTTGCCTAGGCTGAAAAGACGTCTCTTCTGGCGATTTAAGTAAGGCGATTTAACTTCTGGCGCTGTTGTTGAAGAGAGTCGCTGCATACTCCCCCTCCAGTATCATCGTGATGATTCGAAGAGAGACATTGGTATTTTTTTTGTACACATAGTTGCTTTTTCCCCAGCCATTACTGTAATTGATATGCAACCCCTTCCAGTTGAATTGAGTTTTGCTCGGGACAGTTTCCATTTTTTTTTAATCATCGGCTGTCTCGTGTTGAGTGGTGGGTCTCTTCGACACGTGTGACAAAGCCGGAATATCACCAGTTGTGATTTGTATGCGTTTGTCTTAGTAAGACGTACAGAGGCAAGTGTTTTTGCATCGGGCAATCAGTTGGAATAGGCTGTGCTGCCATCTAGTGTTTAAGTTCTGAGTCACCACTTCGGCGCTGAACGAAACATCCAGGGATGTTATTCTACCCCGTGCGTTGTGGAGGGGGAGAGTGTGAGTTGACATTGGTTGCCGCTGATGTTTCGAACCCTGGGCCCGAAGAATGTTCACCTACCAATTATGCTGGAAAGACGTCTCTTCTGTCCAGTTAAGTAAGGCGTTTGAACTCCTGGCGCTGTTGTAGAAGAGAGTCGCTGCACGAGTATATGTTTCACACTCTCTCTTGCTACTATATTAATTATTCACGAATCATTAAAATCACATAAATTATTTGTAAGTTCTTAAGGTTTTCAGATCATTTTGTCCCCTTACATTATTGTTTATCCAAATTATGTAAAAAAAATAAAATAAAAAATATTCAACAATAAGATTGTTAAGCCTCTAATCTCTGCGAGTACCAGACTTTAGTCTTAAAGATAATGCGGTGTCGCATATTATATTAATAAATAATCCATGTCAAATGCTTATCAATTCATACTTCTCTGCTATTACGTTGTTTTCTTTATTAATTTATTCCCCAATGAAATTTACAATTTCTGCTAAAGAATTCGTTTCACAAACACAAAAGAAAAGTTAAGATATGAAAAATAAAATAAATAACTGAATTGTCCTATTTGGTACTTTCAGAATATATATACAAATACGGATAATAAAGTGCTCGCTTGTGATGACAGAGGATGTTGGTTAGACAAGTTGGGTTTACTATTGTGTGCTGCCATCTATTAAATGATGCCATAACATATTCGATATTAATTCATAGGTTAGTAGTGATTTGGCAGCCGTTTGCTGCCAAACCTACCTTTGATTGCTGCCGCGTCTAGTTGTCACCGTGGATGAGATGGGGATTCATCATTATACACCTGAAACTTAGCATTTACCAAATATAGTAACTATGGGCCGCTTCTGGGAAATCTGCTGAAAAAGTTCTCAACCGGGGAAGATGATGTCATCGGCCGGAAAAGTTATAGCGATAATTGTTTGTGATGCGAAAGGCGTCATATTTATGGATTTCCTAGAAAAAAAGAAAAAACGATCACTGGACAAAACCATGGTGAGCTCCTCCCATTCTCATTATCCCTCCTTAATATTCCATTGCTTTTTCCTAACGTTCCATTACCAATTCCTAACACGGGTACTTTTTGAATCACCTTCGTAGGCTTTCGCCAATGTCTTACCCTGGCGGAGCTGTTCTTGAAGTAAAGAATCAATGATGAATTTTATTCTTTTGTATAAATGATTTTTGGAAATAACTTACTTGATTTTCAGAAACAGCTTCCAATTTTTATTTCTTTTAAAAAACTGTGAAGAATGTGGTCTTTTTTTTCATTGTTTAAATAGATTAAGAATTTAATGAGAGCAAATTAATCAGTTCTTATACACAAGTATGAAATACCAGTTAAGGCCCCCGTCTACCCGCCATTTTGATTTCGTGGACGTATTGTTAATCCTATGGAATTTTGACTTTAATTCTCCCATTTTTATTATTTGAACTATTTGAATGCAATAAAGTGCATCTGAAAGAGCAAAAAATAATGAATGCTTCTGTGGAATTCCTTTTTTCCTCCGATTCTTAAAAATATTTGAAAATATTATTTAAAGACCAGAAAACTCAAAAACGAATAATTAAAATAAGAATAAAAATATTTTTAAAAATCGGAGAAAAAGAAGTAATTCCACAGAAGCATTCATTATTTTTTGCTCTTTCAGATGCATTTTATTGCATTCAAATAGTTCAAATAATAAAAAAGTGAGAATTAAAGTCGAAATCCCATAGGATTAACATTACGTCCACGAAATCAAAATGGCGGGTAGAAGGGAGCCTTAAGGCTCCCGTCTACCGTCTATTATTTTTTGCTTATTTGGATATACTGTACTGCATTCAAATGATAAAATAATCTAGATTTGAGGACGAAAGTTGAAATTCCACAGGATTAGCATTACTTTCAGGAAATCAAGATGGCCGATAAATGGGAGCCTTAAGGCTCCCGTCTACCCACCATTTTGATTTCGTGCACGTAATGTTAATCCTATGGGATTTTAACTTTAATTTTCACATCTTTACTATTTTATATATTTGAATGCAATAAAGTGCATCTAAAAGAGCAAAAAATATTGAATGCTTCTGTGGAATTACTTTTTTCCTCCAATTTTTAAAAGTATTTAAAAATATTCTTTAAAGACCGGAAAACTTAAAAACGAACTATTAAAATAAGAATAAAAATAATTTTAATAATCGGAGGAAAAAAGTAATTCCACAGAAGCATTCATTATTTTTTGCTCTTTCAGATGCAATTTATTGCATTCAAATTGATCAAATAGTAAAGACATGAGAATTCAAGTCGAAATTCCATAGGATTAACATTAAGCTGATGAAATCAAAATGGTGGGTAGACGGGAGACTTAAGGCTCCCGTCTACCCGCCATTTTTATTTCGTGGTCGTAATGTTAATCCTATGGAATTCTGACTTTAATTCTCACATCTTTATTATTTGATCTATTTGAATGCAATAAAGTGCATTTGAAAGAGCAAAAAATAATGAATGCTTCTGTGGAATTACTTTTTTCCTAAGATTTTTAAAAAGATTTTTATTCTTATTTTAATTATTCGTTTTTGAGTTTTTCGGTCTTTAAAGAATATTTTCAAATATTTTTAAAAATCTTAGGAAAAAAGTAATTCCACAGAAGCATTGATTATTTTTTGCTCTTTCAAATGCACTTTATTGCATTTAAATAGAACAAATAATAAAGATGTGAGAATTAAAGTCAAAATTCCATAGGATTAACATTACGTCCACGAAATCAAAATGGCGGGTAGACGGGAGCCTTAAGATTTCCGTCTACCCGCCATTTTGATTTCGTTTGCTTGATATTAATCCTACAGAATTTCGACTTTAATTCTCACATGTTTACTATTTGATCTATTTGAATACAATAAAGTGCATCTGAAAGAGCAAAAAATAACGAAGGATTCAGTTCAATTACTTTTCCCCTCAGATTTTTAAAATTATATTTACATCTATTTTAATGATTTGTTTGAGAGTTTTCCGATCTAAATAAATATTTTTAAAAAGTTTTAAAAATTAGAGAAAAAAAAGTAATTCTACAGAAGCCTTCGTTATTTTTTGCTCTTTCAGATGCACTTTATTGCAATCAAATAGATCTAATAGTAAAGATAGGAGAATTAAAGTAGAAACTCCATAGGATTAACATTACGTCCACGAAATCAAAATGGCGGGTAGACGGGAGCCTTAAGCTGATGAAATCAAAGTGGTGGGTAAACGGGAGCCTTAACTGCATAAATAAAAACAATAATAACATCATTTTTTTTTCATTTTAATTTCACTTACTGTGCAATATTTTAGTATTATGTTTTCTCATTTTTCTGCAATACATCCCAATGAAGAAAAATAATTTAATCTCAATATCACAATCAACATTCAAGCGTTCACATGAAGATAAGATAATTGTATCTAATGAGATTATTGAGTAGTTGATATGAAGTTATGAATAATGTTACATTATGAACACAGATATCAGTAATGTAATAACAGAGATTAATACCAATAACGTTATCGGATATAGATAAAAGTTGAATAAATTATTAATACAAAGCGTTTATTCAAAACTTACCTGATTAAATTAATTTTTCATGACTCTGTTAGCCCTGAATGAAAGATCAGATGAAAAAATTTAAAAAATTGATTTTAAATAATCTTATTCTTAGTAATTGTATCATTTATCAATTGGATATATAATTTTTTAAAGTAATCATTTGTGATGCATAGCTTTGTACCAAATATTTATAGCTTCTTATCTAAATAATCTTTCAAAAATTAAAATTTAGGATACTTAAATTTTTTTAAAAATTGGATTTTCAGAAATAGCCATGCTTGTATATTAGATGGATCCTAAGGTTTCAGATAATTCGGTGCCAATTTAGCACTTCAAAAAAAGTGAAAAAAAAAAAATATTTACTGGTTACTAATCTATACGATGTTCCTAGATTTCAACTTATTCGATTAAATGATTATGCATAAAAAACAATCATAGATAAAATTCAAACTCTATTGCAATATTAATATAGACATTTGATTAATACAATTATTGAATCAGATCTTGTAGCATTTGTCACTCATCAATCATTAGTTTTTCAAAGTTTGTGCGTCGTACTCACACGTCTTTTCAATTTATTTCAGAAAAATAATTTTTTAAGAAATAATAATTACTGAAATTACTGATTTATCATCACTGTAATGCTTACAAGTTACCAATGAAGAAAGAACATTTTAAGATATCTTAGAAGATGGAAATTAAAAAGAAAAATATTTGAATTTGCTTATCAGAAGAAATAACTTTTCTGCGAGAAATAATAATAAAATAAAAAATATAGCACCTCATTGCAAGTTACAAAACACTAGCGGAAAAAATTACTGTATTGAACGATAGAAAACAGAAACAGTGAAGAAAAAATTGCCGAATTTACTTGTTAAAGAATTTTTACTTAATATTTAAGCTACAGTTAATTGTGTTCCATAAAAGAAACTTCACTGAGGATTACGTATAAAGAATGCACTGATGAAAATGCGTGTTTGAAGGTTTCTTTATGTAGTATGCTCCTTTTAAGATCTTCATTACATTTAAAGAGAGATAAATTTGTACAATCACAAATTCCTTATTTTCATAATTAATTTCTGGTAAAGAAAATAATAAAATTGAATTTAATTTTTGAGTTTTATTCCCACATTTCGAATACATCACAATAAATATTAAGGAGGAAATATTTGCATTTGAGCACGAAATAATCTTTGGGAAATGAGAGTAATTATCTTGAATGAGATTCTTCTGAAACTTAATTGTGAAAATAATCAAATTTAAACTTGAACATAAAAATTGATAATTCTAACCAAAGCAACGAAAGCTAAATTTATTTATATAACAACACGATTAAACCATAAAAGTAAAAAAGTATAAAATTAAATAGACTTTATATGTAACAACAAATAAAATAAAATATGTGTGAATACTAACTTTATTTCATTTTATACATTAAAATACTTTTGAATTATCCTCTTACGGGGAAAACAAGCGAAAATAATTCATTGATGAAAATGACATAATATAAAAATAGTCATATTTTTATATGTTTTTTTAATGACCCGACGTGTATTTCTATTAAACAAGATTTATAAACATATTTTGAATTCGATAATAGATCTTCTAAAAGAATTTGAACCAACTATAACACCTTTCACTTTCGTAACAAACACATGTAGAACTACCAAATCAGTTGTAACAAATGTTTTAGAATACCCTAGAATTAATTTTCAATTTAATACTGGTACAAAAGACTAGGACGATGCAGTGTGATCACCGGGCTGGACAGGATACACACCATCCCATCAAGCTCTGATGTCATCCTAATTTATGTTGATTTCCACCTCGAAGTTTCGAGGTTAGAAGAGCTATGAAAAAGAAGAGAGAAGCAATCATTGGTTATTTTTGCATGATCATGACCAGGAACAGGAAGATGTATTGTGCTCAGCGAACTGTTCGTGTCGTGATTCTCTACTAACATCAAATGAAACACCTGCTGTTTGAAGCCACTAAATGTTATGAAATTAACATATTTTAGTCATTATTTTTCAAAACGTTTTGATTTTATTATCTTTGAGCGTGTTCAGTATATGCAATGAGAAAGCTTTCAAATAAATAATGTTTCGAATAGTAGAATGTAAAAGAGTTCACTCAGAACGCTTGTTCAGGTAGAAGAATGCTTCAACTTTGATACAATAGTTATGATTACATTAAATGATTGAGAACAAGACATTTTGACATACTAACTCACTTCTCTTTGAATCAGTACATATTTTGATGTGTGAAATTTATTCATATAACATTTCCACGTTGTAATGATAAATGTAGTTTTTTTTAACGCCACATTATAATGATACATTTTCATCTCTACATTATAATGATAAATGTATTTTTTTAGCATTTTTAAATGAAGAAATTGTGTAGTAGAGAGTGTTTGAATGTTTCGAATTTTAAGGAGATGTGGTAAATCGATGTATTTTTATAACCATATTAAAGTTTTTTTTCCCTTCTAAATATTGTGTTCTAAATCCGTGTTTTGTTCTTTAATATTAAAACAAAAGAACTCTAAAAGAAAACAATTTTTATAATGTGATAAACTAATTTTTAAATTATTTCAAAAATAAAAGAATTTTATGAATTCCTAAATCACTGCTTTTTTGTTTTAATAATTTATTTAGTATTAGTTACTCAGTGTCTATTGCTTAAGTATTTATACACAGTGTATAAACGTTCCTATTATTCATATTATATCTAAGTTTGAGATGAAAAATATAAATAAGAATAAATTAGAATGTTTTGAAATGGTAAATTGCTCCATGGGAAATGGATCAGACCATGAATAAATGGCTTATGAATATTTCACCCATGTTTTATTGAATTTTTATCGAAATTGTCTTAACAAATTATAAGATACTTTTTCGAAATATACGAAAAGAAGAAATAGATAAGGTCAATCCTATTTCATTAGAGTTGTTTAAAGGAATGTTTCCATCCCAGCTGCTTATTGACAGACAAAATTAGAAGGCCTTTTTAAGTAAGATTCTAACTAAGAATAATAAATCCCAAAAACAAATATTAATTATATCTAACAATTTATATACATGATCTCTTTAATATATCGCTCCAAAATTACTCCGATATTTCGAATGAAATAACATATATTGGAATACTTTAACATACAAATTTTAAAAAACTATAAGGAAGAATCATGTTAAAAGGCAGAATTAATTTTAATTTTTACAGAATTAAATGAAATTTTAAAAATTATTGGTCTCCATATGATTTTTAAAATCTATTTTATTCTTTAATCTTTAGTATATTACGAATATATTTATTGATATTTTTGTCGTGTTTTGTGTTAACCAAGAAAAATATTACTAAATTTAGATTTTAAAAAACTGAGTCAAAATCAAATCAACATTAAATAAGCTAAAAGTCTTAGACAATAAATCTAATTCTTTTTTGAATATGTAATTAAAAGATTTTTTAGATATTACTTAAAGTTTAACAATGAGCAAACTTATTTCCTTTTAATTAACCTGTTTGAGAATCTCTATGACGTTATCTGATTCTAACAACTTATAAATTATGTAAACTAGAATTATTGTATAATTGAGGAGTGGTTTACAAGATGAGGGAGCGAAGCAAGAAGAGAGAGAGAAGACAAGAGAAGATTACTACAAATGGCAGAAATGAGAGAAGGCATTGAGAAACAACTTGTAAATTAGAATTAAAATTACAGTTAATTACTGAGGTGTGGTAAATAAGAGAGAGAGAGAGAGAACTGAGTAGATATATACATACACACACATGTATGTATGTATGTATGTATATTTACGAAAAATTCTGGGTGTGTGGGAGTGAAATCAGTCCAACACAGAGGTTAACGACAAATGATGCTTTATTCACAAATCTTCAAGTAACACACAGGAATCAGAGCTCGGACAATATCAATGCAAATAGAGTACACAGGCTTAATATAGATTAGTAACACAAATACAGGAACAAAACAACACTTTGTATGACAGTAATGGTTGTATAAGCATCGTTCAGTTCACCAGCTTACTACAACACGTTACGGACAAGCCATCGCAATAATACTCTGCACTTTCAAGACATGCCGAATCTTCTTCAAATTCCCTTGGTCACGCTATCCTCAGCAGATCCGCTCAAGTGCTTCCAATCGATTTTTTGATCAATCCTCAAAAGCATCCTCCAAAGACAAACTGATCCCCTGTATCAGGCTCTAGGCATATTTATATCTAGTGATAGGCCAGGTGTAACATCACACCGAAAATTCAAGATCTTTTCTTCAATTTTCCGGAACTTTCGTAAGCTTCCGAAACTTTTTTGAAGCCATGACATTTTCCCCAGTAAATTTTTTGTCTAGGTTCTAGCTCTTTCGGGAACTTCCATTGGGCACCAAAGTCACAAAGTTTCTCGCCAAGTCACCAATGACATCACTATAAATTTTTCTTCATAAGAGAATGGTTGCAGAGAAGCTATTCTCGTGTTCGTATCGAGAAATTTATATATATATATATATATATATATATATATAGTATACTACGCGACACTGAAAATGCAACACCAAGAAGGAGTGGCTAGGAAATTTTGAAGATTTCAAGTAAGACGCACGTCACCGAGTTATGCGAACGATGTGCTTTGCAGCGTGAGTTGAAAAAGATATAAGAGTAGGAACCTGCAGAATGTTCAATTTCGTGCGGGTATTTCTGCTAAGGAAATCATCGTAGAAAAATTTGTTGTCTCAGAGGACGTGTGTAATAGCAGAGAATGCCAGATCGTCGTCAACGGAGGTAGTTCCAGCAGACGAAATATTTTACGGGGGGGAAGGGGTACGGTAATCGGACTGAGAAGGACGGATTGGTCCATACGGAAAACCTCATCAGACCCACACATGGGAAAGTTCACATTACAAAGAAGTGTGGCAATTTGAAGGGTGCGGGTACAGCCAGAGTGACATCAGCATCCGCCGACTAGTAGTGGCGGACTCGGAAGCCACTTCTATCTCCATTTTGCAACATGTTCAAGACACCCTGGACGTTCTAACATCGACTAGAGCCATTTCCCGCCGATTAGTTGCTAGTGGCCTGCACTCACTGTGTTCTTTAAAAAGACTGTCATTGACCCCACTGCATAGGCACTCACGTCCGCAATGGTACCGGTCTCGAGCGATGTGGACAACGGAATGGTACAGGGTCATGTTCTCAGATGAGTCATGCTTCTGTTTTCCAATGATAGTCGGCGTGCACGAGTGTGGCGTCGATGTGGAAACAGGTTCAATCATGCAGCAATTGTGGAACGTCTCACCACGTGATAACGCCGAATTATGACTTGGAGCGCAATTGCATGCGATTCGAGGTCACTTCTAGTTTGTATTCAGGGCACTTAGATGGCCCAACGATGCGTGGATATTGTGTTGCGGCCCACGACACTCTCCTACCTTCAAGGGGTACCCAATGCCCTTTATCGGCAGGATAACGCCCGACTACACACTACAGCATCAGCCAACGTGCTCTGTAAGTTGTTCAGATGCTTCCTTTGCCACCCATCTCTCAGCAATTGAATATATTTGGGATGTAATTGGACGCCATTTGCAGACCCTGCCTCGTTCAGAAGACGAATTCTTGCAATCGGTTGTCAGAGGATGGAGAGCCATGCTTCAGGACGCCACCCGTACTCTCACTAACTCTAGACACGTTGCTCCGTTTATCGCAATCCACGGTGGTCCTACAACCTACTGATCCAACGCTGTTCTTACTTTGTATTATGCTTATCGTTTCGAAATAAAGATCACTTATAGTTCGATGCTGTATCTCTCTGTTTACCGATTTTCATCACTTTCTGGCCACTCCTTCTTTGGTGCTGCATTTTCAATGTCGCGTAGTGTATTTACACACGCTCATATATATATATATATATATATATATATATATACTAACTGATGCCAGTCCACTTCGCTGGACAGACGATAATATAATATTTTGGAACCTATACGTAAAATATCAAGAACATTTTCAATTTTTAAAACGTTAATGATAATCTAAATTTAAAATTTTAAGAAATTGATTGTCTGTAATAATGGTTATCCACGACTTTCAAATATATGAGAAAAATTTGTAAAAAATCACTCCATATATAAATAATATGGATAAAATTCATCCCACCGTATACATGTTACCCATAGTATTGCCAAAGATGCAACCTTTTGTCAGAAGATTCATCATGTGCTTAGCTTTCAAATGAAATATCCTCGCAATGGCATCGTGTCTATCATAAGATTTAAATCCATTCCTCAAGACATCTTTGATTTCTGACCATTTAGGATTGCAAGTGACTGCAATGCTTAAAAAAAAGTCGAGCAAGTCGGGACGGCCAAAATGTCTTACGTATGTCATAGCCTCTTGAGTTCGTTCATGCATGTAGCGAGATTCTCCAGTAAGAGAAGATTGTCTTGCGTGTATTCTACTCCGTGAAAAGTCGCAATTTTAGTATTTTTCATAATCCCGCTCAGTTTTGGAGCTAAACTACACTTTCACCAATTACGTGGAGTAACATTTATTTCTATCGCTAAATATGTACGTTTCCTATTTTCGACATGCACGAAATTTCACATAAAGAGCCCTTTCGCCAAAATCTTGCGAATCCTCCATCAGCGCTTCAATATAAAATTATTTGGTATTTTTCCATTTCGCACGCTCAAATCTCACTAAGTAAACTTAATTTGTGACAATACACAGTAAACATATAAAAAATATATTCCATTAGGCGTCGGTCATATCATTTTTGGCGATAAAGTCGCCAAAAATTACATAACCGATGGATAAGAGTAGATTAACGGATGAAAATTACATTTTGGATAAGAGTTCCGTAAAATCCGTTCTTAGAGAGCGTCTACATCGCAAACTGAGTAATTATGCTAAATTTCAAGGCAATCCGTTGTTTAGTCTTAGAGATCTCGTGATGAGTCAGTCAGTTGGTATTTCGCTTATAAGACAATGTGATAAAATTGTAAATTATGCAAATTAGAATAACTGAATAAATTCACGTGTGGTGAAGATGAGGAAGAGAAGTAAGGGGAAGAGAGAGATTATACCAAATGATAAAAGTGAGAGCAGACAGTGGGACGAGAGAGTGATACAACTTGTAAATTAAAATTGCAGTATAAATTGACATGTGGTTAATAAGATGACTGAGACAAGTAGAGGAGATTAAAGAAAATGGCTGAAGAGAGTAAGCGGTGTCACGGAAGATTGATGCAAGGCTAGAGAAGAATAAGTGAACAAGAGATTGGAGGAGGATTAGTTACTTAGAGAGATTATGCGATAAATGAGATCGAAGCCTGATTCAAACCTGATTCCGATCCCCCTCTAAATATATTCAGATAAGTATACATTTATGATAATATTTAATTGAGGACATGTGAGGTATCCAAATTCATAGTAAGTCAATCATTGTGCGATCATTCTCAAGATATAAATAAAATCATGTTGATTTTTCTTTAAACGACTATATCTTGAATGATTGTGGTGGCGGTAGCCGCATGAGGGATCACGGTCGCGAATTCGGGGCCGGCGTTGTTTGTGTTGTGTCATGGGTTCAGGTCTTCATATCACTAAAATCTCACCGTGTAGTAGCTCAAGTTTTCTGTAATCTGTCGTAGCTCAAGTTTTCCCACTGGCGTGGAGTGGAAGTTGGAGAGGGAGGTGCCAGCTCAGGTGTCGTCCTCGACACTTGATAGAGATTCAAAATTACAAGATCCGTTGCCAAGAGCCCTTGTGTTGCTTCTATGAGTGACATTAATAAACAATGAATCAATCAATCTTGACTGATTAATTATGGAATCTCTGTGGCTTAAAACCTTAGTAGCAAGGAGGGCGTCACAAACTAATATATAAGGAAGAGCTTTCTTGTAGGAAATATTAATAAATTAAATTAAAGAAAAGAAAAATAAATGAAATGAAATATAAAAATAAGTAAAAAAAATTAAAATATAAAAATAAATAAATAAAATAAAATATAAAAATAAATAAATAAAATAACTTTTCTTAAGTTCTATTTAGATAGAAATATGAGCAAGCAGAGAGTCAAACTAATCATTATTTAACAAACGCTGGTAGGGGGAAAGGTTTTAATGCTATCTTTGTTCAACGTCAAAGAAGCTTATTGAAACTTCGAACGCATTTCTCATCAGATAATTGTTCAATATTCATATAAATGTGTGACATTGTAACACATACATCCGTTTATGATATAGTACACTTAAAATTTAGAAAACATTCCCAAAAATTTTCACGTGAACACATACAATTCGAAATCCATTTAGCATTACGGTATAGGAGATGAAATACGGAATACATTTTATATCAGAAAAAAATGGATTTATTCACACAATTGAGTAATATATTGTAAAATACACTATACTCCAAAAGATGGCGAAATCAGAATGTAATATTAATGTTGGAACGGGGGGAGGGTTGTATCAGAAAAAGTGTTCTAATTTCGGGCCTTATTCTTTAACATGACACGAAGAGTAGTAGCGACAACTATTATTTCGGGGAATTTAACCCTCACGGGCTTCTATCCCCTGTGAAATGACTTAAAATGAATGGTGTACTGAACCTTGGTTTTTCACTTGCCCAGAAGTTAATGAGTTATTACTGATAATATTAGATAAATTGCAATAGCTTTGAAGTTTTTATAATGATTTGTTTTTAAATTTAATAGTTGTTGTAAATAAAATAATATGGTTTCACTAAATAAAAATATGGATGAATAATCAAATTTAGTTGTAGTGCAATGAGTTGTTTAGAATATTACAGCAGAAGTCTATTGAGTTCCTGCTTGCTTGCTCGGTCTGGCCTCAGTAAGAGAGCGGTCTGTGATTGGTCGATGGTGAGGTGAGCTATTTGAGTATATAGATGTGTGTGGGTAGGGGTGAATGCAGTGTGCTAGTGATGCTAGTGTTGGTGTTTAAGCAGTGAATATTGGGATGGATAATTATTATTATTATTATTTTTTTTTTTTAAATATTTTATAAGATTATAAAATTATAAAATTAGAATTTCTCTGGGTCTGTGTAGTTGAGGGTTATCTCTTAGTGGGGTGTATTTTTCTATTTCTTGTATGGTTTTATTATTTGAAGTATCAATTTTTTGGAAGAAGTTTTCAGATAGTTTTTTGATAAAATTTTTTAGTGTAGGGAGTTTAATTGAAAATCTGATATCTGTGTTTCTCATGTACCATTGGGCTTTAACAATCGTTCTAATGGTGGAGTTTTGTGATTTTTCTAACATGTCAAAAGTAGTGTTAGCACAGTGTGACCAGACCGGGCTAGCATAGGTCAGGATGGGTCTTAAAATCAGGGTGTAGATAAGCATTTTGTTACGTCAGCTTAAAGCAGATTTACGCGAGATAAGGGGAAATATTTTATTTAATGCAATTCTATACTGCTTTTTAATTCGTAATACATGTTGTTTGAAAGTGAGTTTTTTTATCCGAAGTTACACCAAGATATTTGGTGTCTAGCGACCAGGGTATATTTTTGTTTTCCAGAACGATGTCTGGTTCAATTTTTCTGTAGTTTCGTGAGAAGAAGACGGCCTCTGTTTTGGAAACATTCAGGGCAATTTTCCAAGTAGAGTACCATGCTTCTAGATTCTGTAAGTGTTCGTTTAGTGCTTGGCCTATGTTAGGTGAATAGTTGTGTTATGCTAATATCGCAGTGTCATCTGCATACATGCATAATTTTGTTTTTGGGTGTGTAGGGATGTCGTTCACGTAGTAATTGAATAAAGTTGTTGAGAGGATTCCTCCTTGCGGGACTCCGGCTTCTATTGTTCTTGGTTTTGATAGATTTTCATTTACTGTGACTTGGAATTTTCTATTTTGCAGATAGGAGTTGGTAATTTTCACAAGGTATGGAGGGGTGTTGTAATATATCATTTTGAAGATTAATCCGGTATGCCAGACTCGGTCGAAAACTTTCTGGATATCCAGGAAAACCGCTCCTGTGTTTTTTCTTTTGTAGAATCCGATTTTTATAAATTCAATGACTCTGAGTAGTTGATGGCTGGTGGATAATTTTGGAACAAATCCGTGTTGTTGGTGGATAATTACATCATTTTCTTGAAGGAAGTTGGAGAGTCTATTGTGTATAATTTTTTCGGCTATTTTGCTTAATATTGGAAGGAGAGATATTGGTCTGTAGTTGCTGGGTAGGGTGGGATCTTTTCCTGACTTCAGGATCGGGATGACTACGGCGGTTTTCCAGGTGTCTGGGAAGTAACCGAGGTCTAGTATGTTATGGATTATATTTATGAGTTGGAAAATGCAAAGGTGAGGTAGGTTTTTAATAATCTTGTTAGTTATTCCTTCTTTTCCGGATGCTTTGTTGATTTTTATTTTCTTGATGTATTCGGCTATTTCGGATGCTAGTGGTGGTGTGTAGTCTTGGTTTCGGAAATTTTCTTCATTTTGTAGATAGTTGTGAACGACATCCTTTACATTTTCATCGTGATTGGTGTGTTTATGTCATTTAGTTTAAATTGATTTTGGAGTGAATCTGCCAAAATTTCTGATTTTTCAGTGTTACTTAGTGCGATATTAGTTGGGCCTTTAAGGGCGGAGATGGGTGTTCGTTTTCTTCTGAATACTTTCGCCATACCCCAAAGGGTACCGGTTTCCGCATTCAGGTTTTCAAGTGTTTCTTCCCATTCTTTGTTTTTGTGTAAGTGCACTTTTCGCCTAATTTCGTTTTGAAGTCTGTTTAGAATTTCTTTATCTGCAGGGTAACGGGTAAATTGCCAGATAAAACATGACACGAAGACAGACTAAAGCAGATTGGAAAACCCTTGAAGCCATTAAGCATCAATTCGAAATGTTTATACACCATTCATGGGTAATGGGTTAAGCGAAACTACAAATTGCTCAACAATGATCAGTACTTATTTCTATATCCACGTATAACAATTAAAACTATCGATTGTAACTTTCTAAATGGTTGCTTATTTTATTCGTAGACAAATGGTAATCAAAAATCAAGATTCATTATAAAATACTTATTTTATGTATTAATATATAGGTAGAAGTATATATGTACTAATATATATATAGAGAGAATTTCGCTTTTTTTTATTATTTTCAATTTTGGATAAAACAAAAAAGTTTATTTTGTATTAAATGCTTAACACTTAGTTAAGAGATAAAAATTATTCTATTTATTTACTATTTTTGTTGTAATTACAATATTCATGGAATTGAAACTATTCCTTTTAAATTGATCATTTAAAAGGAAGAAAAATAAGATCTGTAATTTAATTATAACTACTTTACGGACAGTGAAATTTTAGATATATTTCGAATGACTTTTTTTGCCAAGAAAGGGAGAATTCGAAATTTCCTTTCCGATTCCTCCCCTCTTTGCGCGGTGTGGCAGTTAGAAGAGGGGGATGACAGCTCAGGTGTCGTCTTCGTCACTTGACAGAGGTTCAAAATTACGAGGATCGTCGCCAATAGCCTTCGTGTTGCTTCTAGTGCGACGTTAATAAAACAAAACCAAAGCCAAATATTCCAAACACTCGAATACCTGTCAGAATTTAAAAAATGAGAGGGGAAAAAAATCTCGATATATGTATTTTGGATTTTTCTTATACGGATCATTCAACAATTTGTAAAATTCGGTATCATCTTTGATAAGAAGATTTGGAAGGCAGTTAGTAAAAAAGATATTGTCTTTTTTACTCAGATGGAAGGCAATTTCTAAGATGCAAGGAATTTACTTTTGTGTTATCAGAAAGCAAAAATAAAAATAACATGTGTTTGGAAACCTAAGATTTTTTTATCAGTAATTGACAACACCGTACGAAATTTTTTAAAACCATTTCAACAACAACAAGCAATTGAAATCGATTTTTTAAAAAAACACTGTAATCCTTTTGTTTTCATCTCAGTATAAAAAAATAAGTTGCGTAACATAATCTAATTTACATGAGAAATGTCACGTGCTTACACTCCGCATTGTTGGCGAAATATAAGATGGTAAGACATAAACACTGTAATAGCTCTTAATGATCTCGAATCCGGTTTCACTTTTCCAGCGCTTGGTACACTATAAACAAGTAATCGGCGTGTTACCTGAGGGCAGGCCTTCAGTCACGCGATATGAATCGATGTTGTAATCAGAATCAATGTTTCATCGGTTACTTCCAATTAAAAAAAACATGAAATAGATAAGGAAAGTAGCCGAGAGATAGATAAGTACTGACGAGATGAAGGAGGGAAGCCGAACGATGGGTTGCTACAACTTTCTTTCTTTCTTCTTTTTTTTTTTTTTTTTTTTAAAAAATAAGTTCTACAAATCCGCCAAGATATCGCCAAAACTTTTAGTGATTATTTGTAAATATAGAAAGGATGGCCATATAGAGAATGTCTTGTGAGGTGAGGCACTTACACAAATAAAATAAACGAAATATGGTAAACTAAAACTACTTAGGAGCCAAAAATAAGTAATTTATTTATTTATTTTTACAAAATTATTAGTACAATTAAGTTGACTAATATGCAAAAGTAATTATTTTATTTCATTTCTTGCTGGTTCGGAATCTTAATGTTATTCAAAAACATAAAAAAAAGTTGTGTACTATTTCTATCGAACTATTATTATATGAATAAAATGTTAAGAAGTCTAATTTTCAAATGAATATCTTACAAATATTTTCCATCTTAGTAGTTAGTCGCCGAAAATTTAGCGGATAACTTGTTAGGGTAGTTTGCACAAGCTTAATTAAATGAATCTTTGTTAAACCAGACCGATGCTTATTTTCAATATGGAATTCAGCCTGTGGACGAAAAATAATCATGGGGAAATTTTAGGGAGAAAAACTAAAAGCGTCTCCTTCTATAGTTTTATTTTTATTGGTCCCTCACAAATGGTATTCGAGATCACGTAATCGATTAAACTCTATTTGAGGAAAAATTAATGAAATAGTGCCATTGGGGGAGAGTGAAAATCTCGTTGTATTTTTTACAGTAGTGGCCGTTACTAAGGCAACAATTACGTAATCGAAAAAACTGTGCTCTTTTGAGGAAAAATAATGTGTAATCTAGGAAAAATTCCCAATTTCTCTTTTGTTATACCGAAAAGACGGCTCTTTAAAATATTTTTTTTCTGAAATGTGACTTCTAAAGGCAGTGCAATTAATTGACCATTCCTTAAGAGCAGCTTTTAACTTTTATATTAATCTGTATATAAAAATTCTCGCATTTTTCTCGGAAATCATTTTACGTTCGTATTAACTTCAATTGAAGGACTCGGTATTGAACATTTGCAACAACATTTAATTTTTCTAGTGAAATAATAGTTGTTTAAATTTTTCGATATCAAGTCTTAGCAATAAGAAATAAGATTTTTTTCAGGTGGATGGCAAAGATCGTAGATGCTTGTTTAGAAAATTTTGTAATAGAAAAGGAGGAAGAAATTTGAAAAAGTTTTTTGAAAGAAAAATGTTTACAACTACACGATAAATGTGTTAAGAAATGATTGCACATAGCATGTGTAAACTTTTGTCATAATAAATAATGCATTAAATTGCTTTTCCAAGTTGAAAAAAAAATGTAATTTATGATGGCGAGTAAAAAAAGTGTCAATTCTTTTTAGCCACACTGGAGCTATTGTTTTCTTTAACGATGAAATAGTTTCACTGACCACTTTGCAAAAGAAAGTGTGAAATACACTTGACTTGTTTATTTTCATTTCATGACAAAAATAGTTACATTTAGCTTAAAATATATTAAATTTAATAAATCATCGTTCGCTTTAATTTTAAGTATCTGAAAATAATATCATTGTCTCCTTCAATAATTTGAAATTTGTTTTAATTTTAATATTTAATTGAATAATTTAATAATCATTAAAAAAATAATTTAAAATTATTAGAATTAAAAACCTTGGGGGCTTAATCTGTTCTTTGCATAAAATATATTTTTTTTAAAGTTTGGCAAAATATTGCTTTAGCAAGCATGCTTAGTATGATTCTTTGTTTATATATATATATATATATATATATATATAAAGAGAGAGAGAGGAGAGAGAGATCATAACTATAGAACATTTATTAGTAAACTACTTTCTCTTATTTTATACACATTTTTTGCGTACAAAATCATATTAATTAGAATTGTTAAACTTTCTTGTACAATCCAATAAAATTTTTATGAAAGAAATTATTGATTATATATTTACCGTTCGTATTTTTTTTTTTTTTGATATCTCACAAAATCAACTAAAGCAATATAATAAAGTTAATTTTAAAATGATAGCTATAAAAGTTAAGACTTAATCTATATTAAATTAAATCCATAATATATTAATATTAGGATACGTCATCTACAATTATAACGAATCGTAAATGTAGATAATTATCAGTTTCAAAAACTTATTGCCAAAAATTTTAAGATATATTCTTCGAAGAACAGAAAATTCATTAGCAGATTATATGAAGAAATTATTGATTGATACCACAAAGAGGTTATCCTAATTAGTATAATCTAAAATAAAATTAACATTTAACTTAGTAATAAATGACGTCAAAAATATATTGTTCACTTCGACCGCAAACCGAAATCTGGGAAATTCTTAAGGCTCCCGTCTACCAGCCATTTTGATTTCATGAACGTATATTACCCATCTACCATTAATCCAATAGAATTTCTACTTTCGCTCTCAAATATTTTTTTACTAATTGATATATTTGAATGCAAAAAAGAGCATCAGAAAGGCCAAAAAATAATGAAGGCTTCTGCAGAATTTTTTCCCCCTCCAATTTTTAAGAATATTTAAAAATATTATTTAAAGACCTGAAAACCCACAAACGAATAATTAAAATAGGGGTAAAAATATTTTTCAAATTCGGAGGGAAAATGTGTAATTCCACAGAAACCTTCAATATTTTTTGCTCTTTCGGGTGCACTGTGTTGCATTCAAATAGATCAAATAGGTTTGAGAACGGTAGTAGAAATTCCATTGGATTATAACATCCCGTGACGTAATGTTAATCTTATGGAATTTCGACTACCGTTCTCGAATCTTTACTTATCAATTCAAAATATTTACTCATATCAAGTTTTCAGTTTCTCACTTAATGTATTACAGTTCAGTAAAAAAAATTTAATTCTAATTTTCGTACGAAAATTATGAATTACATAAAAAGTAGATTTTTCACTACGAATTTTATCAATATGTGCTAGAAAAATACGCATCACTAATTTCCCCCATCACTTGAATTAATACTAGTTCTTTTCTCATTTACATACGTTTCATAATTCTCAACCAATTTTAATACCTTTTTGTTAGTGATTGAAAAAATAATTTATTTTCGATAAATCGTCATTTAACTAATGTAACAATACTTATTCAAAAAATTACTATTGGATCTAAATAATTGTTACTTTTTGTACACATTAAAGGCAAATGAGATTCATACAACGAAAGCGACGAGCAAATGTGGTTTCTATTCAGAATCCATTAACTTCCCTGCAACAAACATTGCTTAGCGGAAATGATGTTTTACAGAGATGAAAATACCACGACATAGGTTCAATATGTTAGATAAAAATATTATTAATTTTTTAAAAGGAAAACTTAAAAATAACTCTAGAATCCACGATATTGTAGTTTAATGTGTTATTCAAGTTTGGATTTTAAAAATTCATGGTTAGAGAAAAGGCTATTTGAAAGGATATGTATAAAATAGTAGGAAAATATATTTTGTAACAAAGTTCACTACATTGAAATCTTAATGTAGATTATTAATTACATTTCCTTAGTGTGATTTTATATTTAGCGAGTTAATTATTCAATTCTATGAATGGAACATAATTAATAATAGTTCAAATAATTCCGTCTGTAAATGCTTTATTTGTCTTTTTCATCTAAACATATTCATTCGTTTACATTACTAAAAAGGATTCATTCGAATTACTTTATATCCCCAGGATAATCGTTTAATCATATTGGAGGAAATGTATTGAAGATTAAATAATACATTCGTTTCTATTGTTTTGAAAATAATTTGGTCCATGATTATTTCACTTTCAAAGCGAATGAATTATTGAAATATATGAGAGTATTTGCTGCCTCAGAAACTAAAGCGAACGAACGAAATGATAAAATATTCGATTAACAGATATATATTTAAGTAAATTTCTTCATTTATCTAAAAATATTTCGATTCTGGTAGCATTGAAACTCAATGTCCCTCGGAGTGTTCTAAATAAAGTCAAGGAGATTCCATTTTCTTAATTGAGGACAGTTCGGGATGGTATCTAAATTGGGATTGTTTTTTTAGAAATACAGAGGAATAAGAATGTTTGAGTGGAATTTGAGAGTAATAGCTCTAGAAATTGTTATCACTAAGGATAGGCGAATTCTTATTTTTCAGTATTTATTGACGCCAAAAAGTCTGTCAGAACATCAGTTGAAAAAAGCTTTTGCAATCCATCTATATATCTGATTTAATTTAACTTTACAAAAAAAATTGATATGTTGAAAAATTAACTTACAACAAATCATTTAAAAATTGGACAAATAAATGAGATTACTTATTTGACTAAAGATATTTTGATTTGTTTTGGAACTTACCTATATCTTTGCAAGTTAGTAAAAAACTTTAGTTGTAAAGTATTCCCTATATACTTCAGTACTTCACCAATCTGGCTATGCCAATAATCCTTCCTTCGTTTTTATATCGGTTGATAAGTCATAAAAAATTATATTTTATGTCTTCTATTTCCACGGAATAACACAGCATATCAAGTTAAAATGGTTCATTATTTGCAGTAGTTATTTCGTATGTTTGATGTTTTATTAGAGTGTACTGTATTAAACTTATACAATAATAAGTAGCCTTTTCTGTTTAAATTCGTTATTATTAGTAGTTTTCTAACTATCCGGATTGTTCGGTAATTCAGTGGTTCTCGAATTCGATGCTTTCCAGATTACTAAAAGAATACTATATTTTGAAAGTATACACTATGTTTCGAATTTCTATACATCAAAAACCTCTATGTACCGAACTTTTTTCCAGGAGAACCGAAATTTTTACTACACGAACAATTTCAGTAAATGGAACAAAAATTTTTTATGTCGACCAATTTTCGAATTCAAGCAATTTTTACACGTAGACAAGAACTAAGTTGCATCTGATTTACTCACCTATCAGTACAAATTGAATGACTGCTTTGATCAAGATAAATCCAATGAAAGCTGTGGCGAGTATACAGTTATTATTATTACTGTTATTATTTCTATTTGGTTGAAATGGCAACAAAGAGCGATCTGAAAGACAAATGCAACTCCACGCAGCTTGTAAATTGGAACTCTATTGATGTCAAAATTTCGAACTTATCGGTCGATTCGCTTGAAATGGCCGCACAACGAGTATTTTTTCAGATAAAAACGGTTAATTTGATACAACTTCTCATTTCTAAGCGCGACGTACGTTATGTTCACTTACGCAAATGAATAAATTGTGTTACTGTGGGAAGCAGACTTTTTTATACGAACTTGACGCGATTAGAAATAGACTTAACGATCTGACACAAGATCATTTGATAACAATAGTGATGAAAACGAAGATGAATCAATTCAAAAATCGTCAAAAATGTTATGGAAGCATTCGAAATTGTTCGACACGACTTGGAAGATTATTCCAAACGATTCCAAAAAATGATCTAACGATTTTGAAGATATTTTTACTTCTCTGAATAAAAATGAACATTATTTTGAAACGGATTCTGCAAAAAATTCTGTTCGGAAAAGACATTAGGAACTTCTTTGAGCAAACGTAAAAATTTTGCTTTGTTTTTTGTGTACAAACATTAATTTTTAGTACATTGTTAGCAACTTTATAAATTGCATATTTATACTTTTTCAAAAATAAATTTCATTAATAAGTTTCATGTTAAGTTCGACATCTTAATTTCAAATATTGTGCATTAATCTACAAATTTGATTCGCTACTAATAAGCAAAAATAAGGATATGATGCTGTTCATTCAATGCCTTGCAACTATGAAAACAATAGACTTTCATATTTGTAGGAAACAGATATAAACAGACGCAAAAATACAAAAGTATAATTTAAAAGCTTGTATAATTTTTGACAATCTTGTTACTGAATATTATACACATTCCTTATTTTATATTCATTCATATTACATTAAATACTGCCATTAAGAACTTATTTTCTTCGTTTCCTCTCTATTATAGATGTCGATGTCTGGATCGTGATTTGTTCTTAAAGATTAAAAGGATATTTAAAGGCACATAAAAATGCTAAAATGTAAACCACAGTAGAAAAAGCCAGGGAAAAAAATTAAAGTTAAAGTAATTACGATATTTTTAAGATATTATTCTTGCATTTCTTTTTGACTGAGACACATTCGGTAAGAAATAAAATTTAATTTTGGTATGAAAAAGATAGATTTATAAGATATAGTTAATTGAAAAAGAATTAAGATTTTATCCCTTTTTGCCTTAATTATATAATGAAGGATTTTCTTCTTAAGCAAGTGAAAACGAGGAAATCTGATTGTAAGCGCATTTTGTAAGTGCAAAGTAAGCTAGCTTACTTTTCGCGTGTTATCGTGAATGCGAATGGATAAGAACAATAAAAACAAAAAAAGTATGGCAGTGAAAGGCGATAAGCTGCCAAATGCTGCTGTCATTCCCAAATGAGGCGAAGGTCATTTAAATAGGGTGGAGGAAGCTTATGGGTGATTAGGACGATTAAAGCAGCCGATTTCACAGGGACTCACTTCCTTTCCATCCCCGGACTCAGACAGAATAGCATCCTCCTCCTCTCTCCACCACAAGGTAAGTTTCACAATCCTTTCTTCCTGAGAGTTGTGCAAAAGATGCATAAATGCATGGGAAAGAGAGGTTTATCCTCGCTAAATGTTTTTTCTTGTTTGCAAACAAATGCATATCTAACAGGTAGTTTCAAAAAATGTTCACAGTTTTTTCTCTAGTAATTTTTTTCCGCAGAAACATGTAAAAGACTGGAATTAAAAATACTAAAAAAAATAATATTTTTCTCTTCACATTTTGCCCTATTTTAAAACATGTCTTTATTAAACTGATATTTAGAGCCAAGTTGGATTGAAGAATCTTTTTGCTACCTTTTAGAGTTTATTCTTATAAATGATGGAAGGTTCAAAAATATTCTTTCTTTTCCGAAACCGAACGACGTGTTTGGCGTATTTTTAAGTGTAAATAATATAAACTTCCAATGAAATTTTTAACAATAATACGAAGAAGCTCTAAGTTCATCATTTCTAAATTATGTTGCGTTTCGATGCATAAGTTTTTCATTAAAAATGATTAATTTGATTTATAACTATGTCCCTACAGCTGCACGCGTTGAGTATATTTGTATGAGAATAAACACATACACAGACTATTATTGTTTAATATTTACAAAAGTAAGAATTGATTAGATCTTATGTGGATCTGAAAATTCTTCGCATAATAGTGTTATTTTACAGGCAAATATTAAACGGCAAATAAATATTGACTTTTTCGTTTTGAAAGAGTTGCGCTATTTTTTTTTGCAGTTATAAGATTTGTGGGACGTATATACAAGACGAAATCTCATTCATTTAATATTTTTTTCTGATTCATGTTTCTAACATTCTGACATTTGGACATTGTGTTGAACTTATTTTCTTAAAAGAACAGTTAACACTGAGAAATTGCAAAATATCAACTTGAGAAAGAGAAATTGGTAAGAAACATTAGTAATTTATTAGTAACTCCGGAAAATTTGGAATGAAAAGCTTATTTCGTGTTTTCCAGAAAAAAAATATTTTTTTTTTTGTCTGTGTTGAGCCTTTTCTTTTTGTTACTATATATAAAGTGTTAGAAAATTCAATTTAGCTGAAAAAGAAAGCTTAGTACATTTTTAAGATAAAACCCTATATCACGCAACAGCAAATGACTAGTTATATATATTAAGAAACCAAGACTCAAAAAAAAAAAAAAAAAAATGAAAACTTTCAAATCTTTCATTTTAAATTCCCGCTTTGTACATTTGATACTATGTCTAACTCATTAAAAATATGTTAGATAGATACAGAATTCAAGATGAAATAATTAAAGTAAAAACTTCTCATTATCGGGATTAATTCAATCTTTCTAAATATATCTTTACTCCGTTATTTCGTGAATTTTGGAAATCGATGTCTTACGCATTTCGGTCAAGATATATTCCAGTGCTAATAAATCTAATGTTATTTCGATTTCTAAGACTTGGCTTCAAATGTTGCTTACAAAACGTTTTAAAGTACTTCAGTAAATATCATACAATCCCCATCAGAATAATGATGCAATCTCTTTCCGAAATTTATTTTTAAGTAGTTATACGTTATTGTATTTCATTCGCTCTTTCGCAATGTAATGTATTTACAAAACGTCTTACGGGAGAAGTCTTCTGTTTATTCAAATCGTCTTCAGTATCTTATCGTCTAATTCTAGTTTAACTTCAATCAAAATGTGATTCAAAATAAAATTTAAAATGTGAAAGAAAAAGATAGAGAATATAAATGCGTGTGAATTAGTAATACAATACATATCAAGGGTTGGAAGGATATTTCAGGTTATCGGGCTGTTTTGAATTTCTTTTCATTTAATCAACCGCGTTGTTTCTGCCGAGACATGAGTTCGAGTCCTGATGCCACTGAAGACTCGTCTGTAGGGAGGCTGATGCACGTTAAATCTGTCGAGATCACAAGGAGAGACGTGGATGGCAAATGGTAGGTTGATGTTGTTTGGAAGTTTTGAGCAGGGGTGCCAGTCACTTGATCGAAGTTCCGAACTGCGAGATTTGTCGCCACTAGCCCTCACGTTTCTTCCAAGTGAGACATTAATGAACAACAACGAATCAATTAAACAATTTTATTTACTGAGTTCAAATTAATTTTTTGGTAATCCAGTAAGAAAATGTTCTCTCTCTCTCTCTATTCGAACAGTAGTTTAAATAGATTTAGCATGCATAAAACATCTAAATAAATACTTTTAGCATAATAAAATTTTGACTGCAATTGACTGTTCAATAAAATTATTTTGAAGGTAGGTCATACATTAAGCAAAAATATAGCGATGGTAATGCAAATATTTCTTCTGTTGGATTTGAATTCATTCACTACACTTGCTTCATACTACCTCTTGGAACGAACAACATATTCTACCAACGTACAAAAATAATAATTCCTTACAAAACTTAACAATAACAAAAGAATGTGTCCGTATATGCTCATTTAAATTTTATATGTACGTATAAAATATCCAAATTATATCAAAACTCCAAAATTATTTTTGTGTGGAATTGAATGCATATATATTTTTCTCTTTTTCTGTTCCTCAAACAAACTCTTAATGTATTATTTATTAAAAGAATGGGTTTAAAACTCTCAATTATTTAATTAGCTACATGAAAGTATCAATCTTATATGTAGCTAAGAATACAACAAACGTATCAAACGCAACATCCTTGAGACCTCATTACATAAGTCTCACGCATAAATGAATAATTTAAAAAAGACTGAATGAGGCCCTGTAATTTTTATCCAATTTGAGCGAGTTCTTGCCCGTAGTGATTAAAGTAGAATAACAGCCCTTTTTTATGTCGGTTTTCTTTCTGTCCACTCCAGCAGAAGAACATGCGAATGGATCCAAGAATTACGATCACAGGCATAGCTAAGGTTTTTAGCTCTCCTGAATAACTGAAGATTTCGCGCCCCTACCTATTTCCCAAAATGCATTAAAGGAGGGAAAGAAATTTTTTAAAAAAATATATTTAAAATAGTGGTATTTTAAGGGAAAAGGTGTATTTTTTGAAAATATATTGTCAAATATTTTAATTTTCAAAGTACTATTATACGTATATTTTCAAAGTTCCGCTAAATTAATCGAGTTAGAACGACGTAGAATGATTAAAACATCAAAGATTAGTAGTTCAAAAATATAATTATTTTAATATATATTATTCGAGTATAACATTGCAAAAACTTATAACATTTCATTAGATATAATAATATTATAACCTGAAAATGAAATTGGTACAAAGTAGTTACGCGACCTGTTTAATAACGCCAAAAATATTTCTACGTAGGAATCAAGCATTTTACAAGAGATTAATTATTGTTTGTTGAGTATATAGAGCTATTAGGTACTTCGAAATCAGAAAGAGACAACTATCATAGGAAATAGAAATCCTCACACTGATGGAATGATAGACTAAGAATGCGAATATTTATTTTTTATTTTTTATAAGAATAAAAAAATCAAAAATTAAAATTTCGTAATATAAATATGCTCCCCCCCCCCAAAAAAAAAAAAAAATGATGCTGTGTCCGGAGACAGATGTCCATCTCAATGCCCATCTAAGTACACCACTTGTTAAGAATAATATACCTAAAATTTCCTTACCTTCCTAACATTAAAATTATTCTGAATAAGTCGATGAAAGATTCTTCATGTAAAGTACTTCCCTAATTTGGAATCAATATTTATTTATATATAAATAGTTAATAGGAATAATGGAGGAGGAAAAACGTTTCATAAGAATCTGAGAATTGCTTAACATTGATAAGATAACAGATTCAAATAATTAGATAGAATAAAACCATAATAATATAATCTAAAATAGTAATTAAAACTCAACAAAAATAAAAACTGGAAATATATCCTACATAAAACGCCTGACCCTTATACCGAGGCCTATATATTTGTTTACTATAAAAACAATCTAACCATTGCTGTGAAATTCGAAAATAAAAGTAAAAAATGAGGTTCAGTTACGAAAGATCGTATATATCTGAATCAAAATAACTAGCTTTGTTACCTAAAAGACTAAAAACTTTTATGAAAAAAAAATTGTAAGTGTCCAAAGTGACTTGATAAATCGAAGAGGTAAATCGTTACCGGAATTTTCTATATTGTGAGCTTTCAAATATTTCCCAATGGTATTCTAAGAAATTAAAATTAGCCGAGACTGAGGGTAAAATTTATAAGATTTTGAAACTTATTCGAGAAATAAAACAAATCATTTAAAACTTTTCTTTACGAATCACTGTTTTATAGACGTCCGCTTAAGTAATCAATTTTAATTTAGAAGTCCTTTTTTTTTGTTTTTATTTTTTAAAAAATACTACAGTTGTAAATTGCCTTAATTAGAGTATTTTATATAAATCCAAGTATACCATTTGATGTAATCTATCAGCCGATAATTTTCCATGTATTATTACGAAATAGCGATTACACATGTCAGATTTGTTTTTCCAAATATTTATTCGCTACGGTAGTCTAATGGTCATGGTAGCAAACGCGTGGCCGACGCTTTTCATCGAGTTGTAGGTTCCAGCTTTGATGACACTTAAGACCCGCCGTGTAGCCGGGGCTGATGCACATTAAATATATCGTAGCTCAAAGTCCTCCCATGGGCATAGCGTGGAAGTTAAGAGATGGGGGGTGCCCGCTCAGGTGTCATCCTTTTCACTTGACTGAGGTTCAAAATTACGAGGTCCATCGCCAATCGCCCTCATGTTTCTTCTAGTGTGACGTTAATAAAAAAACCCAACTAACCAACCTAATATTTATTATTCTGTGTTGAGTTGAATAATACAGAATTTTATTTCATCAGCTGCAGGGTTTCAACATTAAGGTTTCATCATGAGAAGAAAGCTTTTTTTTTTTGCTAGTTTAAAATTACTTGCTCTGATATACCTTACATTTGAAAAAACATCAGTTGATGTCGACTTTCATTAATAATTAAACAATCTATAATATACAGGTAAAAAAAATCGACGCGAGAAATAATATTAATAAAAAAATGTGTTTGTTTATTTCCTTGACAACTGTCTATAGCAACATGTCTTTCATTTTTTTGATAATAGGAATTATCTTGTCTAAAAGAGATAACTCAGGAAGTTGGTTGGTTTCAAATCACGTCACCCTTAGTCTCCGCGCTATTTAAGACGAATCTCGAGATTCTGAGCCACAGCGAGACAAAGACGACAATTTAGTTGGAACTTACGTGTTACAACTTCCACACCACGTGAGGATTTCGATGCCTAGTTTCAATTAACGGTCTCCATCGTTCCATACGACGGTTTTTTGTAGATTCAGCATTCAAGCCTGAGATTTGACAAAACAGGAAAAAATAAGATTATAAAGAAATATAATCGATTCAGTTGTTTAGAAAACTACATACGTCAAGTTTTTTCGAAACGTACTATTTTGAAAATGAACCTTTCAGGATGTGAACGTATCCTCAAAGGCAGACCCACGATCTGGGTTAAAACCACGCGAGTCTCTTCATTCCTTCTTGTTTGATCAATGCAATATAGGAGTTTATAGATGGAATCCTTAAAGACGCATTTATGTTGATAAACAACAACTTTCAACCATCGTGATTCTTGCGTTAATCAAAGCTTAGTACCGAAAATGTCAATTAACAGTAAGCCATTTGATGATTTAAAGCGAGTTCAGGACAACATTCTGGAAGAGGATATGCCGAAATTTATTTAACTGGCCAACTACAGACGTTGAAGATGAGAATGATGGAGAATATGATTATGTACCATAATGATAGAAAAACATAAAAATGTTAATGTTTTAGCGAGATCTTCATTAATTTTGATTAAAAACATGAAAAATGTGGCTGTTTGGTTTAATTTAAATACTCTCCGTTTCTTCCTAAAATAATATAAGTCAATGGCAATTTTTAAGGGTTTTTTTTTAAAAAAAGTTCATGGTTCATAATTAATAAATATTATATACTATTTATAAAATATTAATGCCTAAACACTGTATTAAGCACCCCAAAAAATCTGGGAAATACGTGCATAGGTATCCTTCCTACGTCATCTTCCAACACGGTTTCGTTATAACACGAGAGCACAAATTGAGGGAACCCTCGTATAACACTGCAACCTGTAACACGGTTTCACTCTAACATGATAAGAAAACGGTGAGAACCTGTGTACAACACTGTACTTCTACAGCATTAAATAACATTATTTTTGTTTAACACATTTAAAAACTATATTACCTTAAAATAATGATGTAAAGGAATAATGAATTATAGGGGCTGTCACAGGACACATCCTGCAATGTTTGTTTTGATGTGTTTGACACGACCCAGACATATCAAAACATATCTCAAAAAGTTATTAAAATTTATTTTCACGTCATCATCAGAAAACGAATACAAAAATGCAAACGAAGATGGTGAAACGCGAGCCAATAAATAAATTTTTATTCTTGAATTACATTCATTTGGGTCACATATCTGTGAAAGGATGGGACAAAGGATTAGCATGAAAATGTATAAACAAATTACCCAAAAGGAAAAAGTACTTTGCGATAGCTTGATATCGTATCGATTTGTTTTGCATATTTTTTTAAAAAAATTAAGTTGCTTATATGGAATTTAAAATAATTGTTAGTTTTTATTAAGTGTTTGGAACGTGGCCCCCCCCCCCTTTTTGTACTGACTCTGGATCTCAAATAACACGGTTTCATACAATATGGTCTTTTCTAGGAACTTATCTACCGTTTTACCGGAGGGTTACTTGCATTTGAGAATTATACATTTTTTATTGATTCCTGAAAAGTTCTGATTGTGTGACTTAAGTGGTTCTTGAAACGACAAATTCAGTTCTCGATGAAAAATGAAATGCTAATTTAAAAAAAGTTGATAAAAATTAATTATTATGTATACTACTGATTAACAGTAATAAATACGAAAAGTTTTCTACATAGCATGTAATTGATATTATGAATTATGTAGAATAATAATAAATTGCTTCATATAACACTATTCAAAAGTCAGTTGAACAATGGTATCAAAGTTTATGATTAATGTTGAACTCTTCAGGGCGAAAGAAAATTATTAAGTGTTTTAAGCTGAAGTCGTGCTTTTAACTAACATTGGTTCGACAGGCTTTCAGTTCAACCATCTGTATTCATTAGAAGTGACTAAAATAGTTTATGTTCAGATATGTACGTCTTTAATATCCGTTTTTTTAACATGCAGTTTATTCAGCCAAGGAGGAAGCACGTTATTTGAATGTTGTAATTGTTATGTATGAAAGTGTGTAAAGTCATTTCTTCCATTAATGTAAATAAGTGAGTGTAAAATAAGTATCATAAGTTATGTTAATGATTGAAAAAAAAACGTAATTTAATAGCGATGGAACAAAAAAAAATTAAATATTTCAGAACGTTAGTTTAGAATTATTTTGCATAAGAACTGTACAGATTCAATAAATATTCGTATGTTAGTGTTTTTAGGTTTTTTTTTTTAAATGTTTATATTTTAATTATATATTTTTGTTCATTTTATTAAATAATTTTTACTGTTATCTTAACAATTCGTTTTAATTGATTTAATCTTTCTTGGTCCTGCTAAAATTTCAGTTCAAAGGAGCCAGTCAAAAAATGGTCAATATCGGGACACAAGGCGTACTATCTCTGTTTAGAGTACTAAGCAAAAGCTGCTGGTGCAATGGTATTTTTTCATGTCGCAAAAAGGATCTGTTTAAAACATAAATCAAAGGAGTGAACAAGATGACGTCTTTTTGTTCCCAACTCTTTTCGAGAGAAAGGCACTTCACATTTAAACCTGTCACAACAACGTCAAATTCTCTGATAATGCGGAGAATTTTTGAGAATTTTTAAAAACTTATCTAACGCCTGCTAGGTGAACTCTGAACCTCTCATGCTTACACCTTTCTCTTAACTCTGAACAATGAAAAGAAGATAGTTTATCTTTTCCTTTCCTTTTTCTAGATATGTCTTTCGTAAGACGACGTAGATAATTAGCAAAAAAAGTCAAGCATTCGAAATTATAATCGGATTTTAAAAGGAAAACAAAAATAAAGGATATTTCTCACGAAGGAAACATTTACGCACAGTTCTCAATTCCTATCCACGCGATTCCTTTTCATTCAGGGAGCGATTTCGCTGTAAAAAGATTCGAAAATTAGGGGAAATTCTACATAACATAACTACTACATTTCTCTCAATTATAAATCAAAGTAAATCTTTTTTTTTATCCAAACCACAAACTAATTATATACACTAATATGTTAAGCAAAAATAAAATGAAATTTCAATTTATGTTCAACTCACTCGGTTGTAATGTTCATAATAATCAAAATAGAGGGCATAACTTCCTCCCGAGGTGGCCACGGTAGCGTAGCGGTTATGGTTACGGACTCTAGTTCGGCTTTGTTTTCATCAATATCGCATTCGAACCCTGATGCTACAAAAGACCCACCGTGTAGCGGGGCTGATTAACGTTAAATCTGGTCGAAGTTCCAAGTTCTCCCGTTGGTGTGGTGAGGATGTTTGGAGAAAAAGGTGCCATCTTTTAGGTGTCGTCCTCGTCATCTAACAGAGGTTCAAAATCATGAGGTGTGTCGCCGCTAACCCTCGTGTTGCTTCTCAGTACTACGTTAATCAGTACTAGCAATCACAATCACCTCCCGAATGGAGTCAGGGTTCAAGCCTTGATCCCACCAATGTCTCTCTTGAAGAATAATATAGACATAAGAAATACGACTTCAAATTTTGCACATGTATTAGCTTAATGTTTTGCAGAAGTAAATGAGCAAGTACATAAACGGTAGATGTTGAACAATAATCTAATGTACAATCGAGTCAGGCTGTGAGTTGGAGTTCCAATTCCTTTAAAATTTATCGTATAAAATAACTGATTATTCAACAAGTTAAATAAAACTCAAAAGTTTTGAATGTTATATAGAAGCTTGGGAGTCAAGACTAGCTCAGATATCATCCTCTTCATCTGATCGGGGATCGGAATTACGTGGTTTGTCTTCAGTAGCTCCTTGTATTACACTTGAATGACATTCATAAAAAAAACATTACTTCAAAGTTTCATACTTCCCTTGAAGCTTATTACTTTATAATGCAGAAAGCACGTTCAAAAATATATACTTTCTCAAAGTACGAGGAGCATTTTTTTTCTTTCAACCTCAATGGACCATAAAAAAAGACAATACAGACTAAGATGAATTTGTTACCAAAAGTTATGTACAAATATGGTTACTTTTCATCATAATCACCTTGAGAATTCAAGCATTTGTCGTGTCGATGGAACAGCTTTGGATTTGCACTTTGTTTCGAAGCTCTTCATTAGTCTGGAAGCTTAGACCTCCTAAATAGATCTTCAATTCGAAGAAGAGATGAAAATCACTCAGCACTAAGTCAGTCAGATTTATACGTCAGATGATCAAACGCATCCTATTTAAGTTGTTGTAGAAGCTGTTGGGTTACAGCAGTATTGTGAGGGCGGGCGTTGGCGTGAATGAGGGCAACTCCAGAAGTCAGCCTTCCTCTTCTTTCGTTTTGAATGGCCCTTCGTAGCCATTATAAGGTCTGACAATAATCATCTGCATTGATCGTAGTACCCGGTTCCATAACTCAACAAGAAAGACAGCATTTTGGCCCCCAAACCCTGAGTTATAACTTCCCAGCTGTTGAAGACCTGTTTGAACAGACTTGTATTCTTGTCCTCCTTCATCGCGAGCGTCGGTACACCCGTCTTTAAATTGCCTACACCATTCCCATGCAGCACCGTTATTTATACAGTGTTTACCGAAAACTCGGCTTATTTTTCGGTGAATATCTTCTGCATTATTCCTTTCTGTTTGAAGAAAGTGCAAATACACTACGCACCTCACACTTGACACTTGGAGAGAGTATCAATTATACCATCTATGTTAACGTGCCTACAGCGCAGCTTAAAAGGGCAAGATGGCGTCGGTAATAGCAGAGGTTATAGTTAGAGAGATGCGCAGTCGCCCCCAACGATTCCCTACCTTTTGTCTGGCTTAGCAGATTGATCGGAGGTTTCCTTTCCTCGCATAAGGAACTATAACTGTACATGGTCCTCGATATAAAAGAACATAAGTTTAGTTGGAAACGCACATATGTGGCGGCTTCCTACGTCATTTTGACTGCGAAGCTGTAAGGAAATTTGAAGAAAAGGAGCAAACGATCTTTTCTCCACTCACTTGCTTCGCAGATTCCATACCTGTGAAGGTCAAGTTTTAAAGTTGTGAAGGTTAAGTTTTAAATTTGTAAACGATAAAGTTGAATTAAATTAATAGTTCTTTGCCTCTCAAAAAAAAAAAAAAGTAAATGTAAATGTTACAAAAAAAATCGTTTGCTTAAATGATTATGGAAGAGATTTGCTCCTGTGCTATTGGCAACAAAAACATTATTATCATGTGTTGTTCTATAATTTATTCTATCGGTCAAAGGTTGTAATGATTGATGATGTTTCTGTTTGCATTAAAATAAGTATTATTATTATTATTATTTTTAAATAATACTTATTTTAATGACGTCAAATGACGTCAAAAAATGACGTAGGAAGCCGCCACACATATGGGTGTGAGTAAATGAAAGTTTGTCAACCAAACTAAGTTTAATACTAAAATTTCTTTCTAAAACTATTTCTGGTTTTCCATTGAGTTAAAAGTCAACCTTTTTTTAAATTTAATTCAACAGATTTGAATTTAAAACTGTATCTAAAAAAGCTGCGATAAAGATTAAAGCTTCTTAGAAATGAATTCTGCTTTAAGACTTTGGAAATAGAAATAAAATAACTGAAGATTTTTCTATTCAAGAACTCTGTTAAATTAAATCTGAGCTCATCGGCATCATTAGTGTGAGAGAAACAAATGGAAGAAAAGAACATAAAAATTATCGAAATTTATTTTACTAAGATTCAAGAACTTATTTTTTTCTGCAGACATTCAAATAATATCTCCCAAAATACCTTTTTCTTTAACGTATATGTTTCTATACTTATGATGAAATATGTACGAGGCATATTCCATCTACTACGGAATCACTGTATTAGCTGTAATCCATTTTAAATTGTTATTTCAATTAACACAATAAGTTTTTAAATATTCGACGCTTTTTTAATTCTGCTTCTAAATACATTAAATATTTAAAAAAATATTTATATAATATAATTTTAAATAATATATTTTTAAAAAATATTTATAAAAATAATTATATAAATATTTAAATAATGTTTAAAATATTGTTTTAAATACCATTTCTTAATTTTTTGCAATAATTTTATTTTAAGAAATTTAAGTATTATTAGTGGAATATGGGTTGCTTAATTTCAAAACTCAAAAGCATAAATTAAGAATATTTTCAAGAAGATTAATCACAGAGACATTTCGAATAGTTATGATTTGTCCTAAAATTTCTGTATATAAGTCTAGATCCCTACTGAATATTATAATCACATTCTGTTTTCAAATCAAGTCATTTCTTAATCTTTTACGATATTTTTTTAAGTATCAAACTTTGAAAATATAAGAACCAAAAATATGTTCAACAAAACAGTTTATGATATAATCACTTCAGATTAGAATAATTCTTAAGTGTTCCTAGACTGTTCCTAGAAGCTCTTAGAAGCAACACGAAAGCTATATTGGCGACGAATCACGTAATTTTGAACTTCGATCAAGAGACAAGAACGGCACTTGAGTCCTAGCACCCGCTCTCCAAACTTCCACGCCACTTAGAGCCTTGACAGATTTAACATGCATCAGTCTCGCTGCTCGGTGGGACTCAAGTAACACCAGAACTCAAACCCACGACACGACAAAAACAACCGCGAACTCGCGTTCAAAACCACTTGGCTACCGTTGCCACATTTTTTAGGTGTAACCCTAAGTAATCATCGAAATTGATGAAACAATAAAATAAAAATGATAAAATGAACAATTTTTTGAGCTTGTTGTTATTTTGTTGAAATGGCATGGATACATATTAAAAATCGTTCAGGAGTTCTCATTCTAATCTTTCAATTACTAATCTTCTTTACCATAGCCAATTATTGATAGTGCAAAACCATCGGCGGTTTACTAAAAAAAAGGCTTAAAAATACTTGACTTTCATTAAAATGCATAGTTTATTTTAAAAATAAGTTATTTCAAAATCTTAAAGAAATCAGGAATTTAAAATTTTTTTAATTGATTTTATTAATTTTAAAGCGTTTAATTTTCTAAATATCAATTATTTTCCGTAGAAATACGTTGATTTTTCTACATACTTTTTTATTCAAGTTCTCTGATACTTTAAGTTAATCGAAATTCTAAAATAACATATTTCTTTCGCTTAGGTGATGCGAATATTATTTTCAGGCAGTCCCCCCCTCCCCCCCCAGAAACAGACACAAAATTTAAATTGGAGAAAATGCTTGAATATTAACATATTACTACGGAAATGAAAATTATACTTTAATATAGACATTTTTTTTATTTACATATTTATACTTACAATTTAAAGCGTTTCCGACTAAGTTTTGGCGGAATCTTCGGTGATTTTATGTATAACGATCAACTACCTGGTAATATATTGAAGTGATTTAAATTTTTGCAAGCTGTGTTTCCTATTTCAAGAATAATCTTTTTATACTTAAGAATTTTAGAAAAATATTGTTATATGTTTTAAATTGATTTCAGATTAAAGCTGATTTTTTAAAAAAAAAAATCGAAGGATTCGATTGAACCATTAAGTAGATTTAATATAAAACGTAATTAATGTTATTTTCTTATATAACATAATGATAATTAACATTCGTAACAATGTCATATATACCAATATTCTTATATAATTAACTTATTTAAGCTATTTTACATATGTTTATGATTTCAAATAGCGAAATAATAATAAATTCCACAAGTATGGTTCTACGTAAGAAAATTCCATAATAATGGTTTTCCATGGTATTATAGTAATGAAATTTCATTTAAAATTACATAATAGTGAAGATTCCTAATAATAAAATTCTGCATAATAAAGTTTTTCATAATAATATAATTCCATAATAGTGATTTTTCGTAATAACGAAACTATTTTCCATAAAAATGATTTTCTATAATAAAATTTCATAACATAATGAATTTTATAATAATGAAATTTTGTAATAAGGATTTTTCATAATTTATGAATACCAAAAAAGGAGTTTTTCATAATTTATGAATACCAAAAAAGGAGTTTTTCATAATAATGAGACTCTATATACTTTAATATGAAAAGACAAAACATTTCAGTCGTCATTTTTTCTCGGTTAAAGAATTCAAAAACTTCGTGCCATTTTCTGAGGGAACAAAAAATTATTTCTATTTTACTCATGTGATTGGAGAATTTCAGCAATAACATCAAACTGTTAAGATATCTAAATCAAACCACCTATGTAGTTGCTTGCGTTAACATTAGACCTAATTTTTCACGCTCTTGTTTAGGTGAAATATTACAAAATATACTTGGCTTTCTGAGATAAGAGATAATCGGATACTTGAATGGTCGGGAAGTTTCAGTTGTGTAGCGTGTCTCTCGAAAGCTCTTATGTAATCTCCTTGAAGCATTAAAAAACCTCCTAAACAACACTGCATCTTGAGCACTGAAAAATGAAACTGCTTATTGAAACTGCATATCTCAACAATTTTCTCAGATCCAAAGTTAAATTTAAATCCTTTAATTTAATCCTTTTTTTACCCTTTGAGTTTCTAATTGTGTTTAAATTCAAATACCTTCCAATAAAATGAAACATGATACGTGTAGATGAGGTGGAAATTACGAAGTGTATAAATTGTGTGTGTGTGTGATTTGATCAGATGCATATTTAAGTTGCGTAGGAATTAATATAAAATCTGAAAGTTAGTTAGTTAATATTGAATCTAAATGTTTGAACAAATTATTCGTAAGCTACGAACCAATCAGAGGTTTCTTAGTAGAGATAGATACAGGATTTAGGAATCGAACTTTCAACTCCTGATTATTCTACTGACTCGAGGTCGAGTAAACTGGTAAGAAATAAATTCATTATAAACGATAGTTCAGCAAAGTATCCATAGAGAGAGTAGATAGTCATCAGAATTTACATGTTCATTACTTGAATAAAAATAAATTGACTCGTTTCATCTGTGTGGAGATTTTCCATTCTTTAAACTTATAGATTTAACGCTTTTATTTAAAATTGGTAATGGAAAGTGAAGCTATATTATATCGTAATATCCAGCGGGTATTACGATACATCAAATAAATAAAAGTAATCATATCATTTATATTAGATTTAAAGTTGCTCATTACTTTTTCTGTGTCTCCCTCTGTTGAAATCGAATCTGTTGACTCGTTTATCGAGAGAACGGAGCCAGGATTCTTTTTGTTGTGGTTTACTTACTTGTGTCATAGTTCACGCTTGATTTCCAATTAATGAAGCCAGTTTTCAAAAAATATATTATAACAATGAAGCACATTTCTTTTAAAATACTTATTGAAATTGAAATTCACATTAAAAGTAAGTATTTTATATATTTACGGCGTTCGTTCGTCAATATTCGCTCTTGTGCTTTATCTCAATTGAATATATTAAACAAAAATTACGAAATTCTAATTGAGGAGACACAAGACTAAACAAGCGAAATTATTTATAATCAATGTAAAATATTCAAGGCCGCTCTCTCTAGAACTTCATCCTACCTTACAGTCCTTATTTATGATTCAAATAAGAAATCTATCTTATCAATCCATTTGTTATTGATTTCACAAGTTTCTTCCACGTAGATTAACGCTGTTAGGGGAACTCGCTTCAATCCACAAAACAAACAGAATAATTTCAAGTTTAAGAAACAATTCTCTGACTGTCAATCCCTATCCTCCATCTTTCCTCATTTTCCATTATTTACACATAATTTATGAATCATTACATTTAAACCATTTCACTTCTTTTACATCTTCATCTAATTTGCCTAGTCACGTTTCCTTTTGTTTAGGAAGAAATTGTTATTTTATGTGATAAAAGTCACCGAGGTTAATGAAGAGAAAACCGGAAGTAGTCCAAAGTCACATATTGACAAATATGTTAATTTATATGTAATTAAGAATCTCCAAGAAAAATATTTGAAAAAGAGTCAAATTTTCAGAATGTTGAGACAATTATACAGCCTCTTCTTTTTCATCTCGAGACTTTCCTTTTTTTTGTGTGTGTGTGTGTTAAATCTGGCTTTCTTCTTGGCATATTTTGGAACCAAACGATTTTAATAGCTATTATTTCGTGGATCTCTTATTTTTATAAAACTGTTATTCCTCATCCATGCAAAATACTTGCATGGTATTAAAAATATAGAACAGCTGATCATTTCATGTTGAACTTTTTAGTCTAAGTCTTAACATTTTTTTTTATGTTGCTGTGTGTGACTGAATTTGATAGTAAATTTAATTTATATAAATTATTACAATAAGTTATTTACTAAGCATTTAATTTCTAAATTATTTAATAAACATTTAAATCTAATTTCAGAAAAAAGGAATAAAAAATTTCCTAATTTCATTAAAAAAATTTATTGTTGTAATACAACTGCAAGGTAATTCATTCTGGGATATATAATTTAATAATAGGATGAAATTATGCTAAGAAAACATTAAGTTCACGTTGCAGAGCGGGTATTTCAGTTAGAGTTAAAATTAAATAAAATTATCAAGACAAGATACAATAAAAACAATATGCTACATGAACCTATATAATAATACTGAAACGTTTTCTACCTGCAAAAGTGGCTTGAGTTTGGTTCCTGTTCTTTTTAACATTATGCGAAAACATATCTTGTTAGCTTTTGCGAAATAATTTGTTATGAAAGACCCATAAACGGAACATATTTCTAACAATGAAGATAATTGTTAATCTAGAAATTTTTTTTAAAAAAGACAAAGAAATATTCTTAAAAATTAATGAAGGAAATTATTTTTTTTTCATTTAGCAATAATTTTAATTTATTGTACTTAAAGCAAAAATAATACATCCGGAATAAGAATTAGAGAACAAGATCGTAAAGTCAAGTTGCGCAATACAGTTTCAAAAAATAATTTATATTGTTAAAGGGAATTTGAATACAATATATATAAAATAAAGCTAAAATGCGTTTTGGGGACACGCTGGTCATTCAATATTTAAAAAGACCTTTAATTGTCCATAAGCGGCAACAAACTTGTTTACTCAATTGAAAGTGTATTCAAATGTTGTAGAAGTGGGAGTTCCCTAGGGTTCAACAAGTCTTTATGCTAAACTCGTTGAGGAGGATAATTTACACGCTAATTAAGTAGTGGCACAAGTTCTGGCGCAATGAAATAGCATGCCTTGAAAATGGAAGGACAAGGACATTTTTTAATACCTTCAAGCTCAAGTCTTTTACTGTTATTTTTTTAACATGTCAATGGAGACAAATGCCACAGTTCAATCGAACTTAGTAAGTTATGGTTATTAAGGTTATGGATATTTTTTGAGTATATTTAAGGAAATCAGTAGATGAAAATAAAAGAGAAATTTAAAAAAGTTAAATAATTAATTTGTTATCCTATACCATGCAAATCTAGAAAAATAAATTATGAAATCACAAATTTCAGGAGAAATGCTTGTAGTAAATGGGATTTTTGAAATGTATCTCGCTGATTTCAAATATCAGTTCAATCAGTTATATTAAGTCATAAAATTTACATGCTTTTTATTGCAGATTTTACAACAATAAAGGAATATACGTTTCATTATTCGGATAAATTAAGTCATAATGTGATTTTTAAGTATTGAAATATGTACGAGTAAGTAATGTACTCATTCAGATTGCTTTAATAAGTACGGTTTCGAATGAAGTAATTATCATTATTAAATAACTACTCGAATAAAATATTAATTCCTATTTTGATAATTCCTCGAATTAAATAACATTTCGAGCTAAATGATATTTAGAATAAAATATTAACTGTAACTATTTTAAGTGAATTCGTTTGTATACAAACGATATCTTATATATAAGAATACATAAATTTTGTGAGAGAAATTGAAAGAATTTCGGAATAGTAATCTTTTTCGTTGAGCAGAAAATAGGAAATGAGTGACTAACAAATTTGATAAGATATTTTTCTAATATCTTTATAACATGACGTGTAACTCACCTAGAAAAGATTCTTTATTCTATAGTGTTTTCAAAATGGCTAATTTACTTAAGAATTTACTCATTCAGTTTTACCCCCGTTTAAAAAAAATTTTTTTGCAGGTTACAGTTTTTTTTAAATAATAAATTTCAAAACTATTTTATAACAATGCAAGTCTTTGAAAATGATCTTGCATGATTTTTTTCGTTATTGAGGATAGTTTTTAATTGTGAAAGGTTTAGTTGATTTGAATTCACTTTGTTTAAGAGCTGAACGGGGTTATTCCAGAGGGACCTCAAGATTTCGAATAACGATCAAATTATAAGAGCGAGACGTATTTTTTTTCTCCTAATCACTTCATATAAAGACTCCGAGGATCAATTGAATTTGACGTACTATAAATTTTGTCGTTTAGCTCGATTTTTTCTTGTAGAAAGTGGATTCGAACCTACCTCGAAAGTCATTAACCTTGAAGCTCACGGCTTTAATTATTGGGCTATTAGGTACTTTCACGAAGAAATAAATATTTTTTCAAGGATATAAACAATTTTTTTTAAAAAAATTTCAAGTTCAAAATCTTTAATGGCTTGACTAAAACAGAAATATTTCAATCCAGTTTTGAGGAAAAGATACAAGAGCCAAGATAAAAATTGCTTATACAAATACTCATACCTTTTAGCTTTGTTTGTGAAATCAAGAAACGCGAAAGTCATTAGCAAGTCAAGTTAAATACATACCAATATTAGCGAAAAGAAGAGAGTAATGTTTACAAAAGTGCACCGTGTTTGATATAAATGGAGGAACAAAAATAATCATTGGTTATATTTAGGTTGAAAAATCTATAAGGAGCACACACAGGAATCGCAATTTCCGCGCGGTTGTTCTACTTAATTACGTTTCCTTTCATTTTTTTACAACATTAATATTAACTGAAAATAATCGGAAGGGTTTTTTAATGCAGTTTGTTGTATAATTTAAAATGCTTGTCGTATCACTAGATGAAATTCTACGTAAAACTCTAGACGATTTTTAAAATTTTATTTTGAATTATTTTCATTTGGTTCAGCTAAATAAGGCAAGAATGTTTAATAAAAGAAGACAATCAATAAGGGTAAAATTAGTATTAGATTAACGATATAATTTCATCTAATTTATTAAAAAAAAAAAAATGAATGAATTTATAACCATATAAGTAGGAAGGATCCGGGACACTTGACGATAAGGGATTCCTAGGATTGTAATATTGTTTTTTGAAATATCTTTTTAAATGTTGTGCTATTTTACTGGTTGCTAATGCTAAAATGCGAATATCTAGAAGCCCTACTCTTTCATGAAAAATCACTGAGCTTCATGAATGAGTAGAACTTGAAGATATTTTAGGTGTGACATTTTATTTCGTGGATTTAAAAGTTTAAAAAACAATATTATTTTTAACCTGCTATTTGTTTTTTCGAATTGTAATAAATTCACAAAAATTAAACATTAGCTTGGCCGCGCCCCCGCGGGGGGGGGGGTTGGGAATTGGTCAACGATTTTATCTTGTTCATTTTTATTTTAATTTTCTCTCTCCCCCTCCTTCTCTTTTTCCGTCTTTATCTTGTTTTGGTAAAGTCGAAATAGCTAGAACAGGTAACTGGAATTGGAATTAAAATTTATTATTAAAAAAATATTACTAATTTTCCTTGGAAATGATTTATTTTCTGAGGTCAAAGGACAATTTTAAAGGCCTATTAAGGACGTAAATATTTAATCTTTTATAAAATTGAATATTTTTGTTAAATAAAAATACATTAGTATATTTTCTGTATTAGTAATCTAGAACCCTTCAAAAGAGCTACATTTTAATACAAAAAAGTTATACAGAGGACTTTTTGTTTGTTGTTCTGAGTTGTATTTGAAGTCGATTCTCTCTGGGTTTGCATTCTCTTAACAGAGTGACACAAATAATCAAAAAAATCCTTTGAAGTAGATTGAAATGCAAAATAAATAAATTAATTAAAATTAGAAAAAAAGAAATTAAATTTAAAAAAATTACAAAAGAATCAAGTCAAATTACAAAAAAAAAAATTAATAACTTTAAAATTTCGCAATTTTTGTTGAAAAAATGAACGAAACTAGCGAGAGTAAAATTATAGAGTACAACTTTAGTAAAGAGAGTAAAAATTAGATCCTTTAAAGTAAGAATTTTAGAGTAAAAATTAGATCCTTTAAAGTAAGAATTTTAGAGTAAAAATTACAGATTCGTTAAAGTAAGAATTTTAGAGTAAAAATTAGATCCTTTATATCAGAATCAAATTTTTCAAATATAAATTTTATTCCTCTTTCATAACTTTTTAGGATACAGTCACCTTATCCACTTTTTCAAAATAAACAAATGACTCGACCAGCACTTGTTTTTAAATGTAAGAAATAATGGTATTTATACATTGTTACCAGATAATAGAACTTTCTTTTACACGTTATTGTACGAATCGCTAAATAAATTGAAAAAGAGATTACAGCCATTTTCATGAAAAAAAAAAGCATCTACAAGTTCAGAGTTTCAAAAGCTTGTTTGTTGAATCTCGCATTATAAGAAATGTTTCAGATATTTTGAAAAATATGACATGCTAATCGTCACTTGAATTTTAAATAAACGACGTTTTGTTTAATCACCTTTTTTATGTCAGAAATTACTTATTAAATCTTTTGGGACGGGGTATATAAAACACCCGTAATATTTTTATAGAATAACGACTAAATTATTGGTTCTCATGCGATGAGGAATGGAAGTTAAAAAAGATTAAAGTTAGTTGTCGTTGCCATTATCTTTCTGTAACTCGGAATAAAAAGAACACGTTTCTGACTATCCATTATACAACTCTATTACTCTTTAATATATTTAAAATAAATTAATAAAATGAAAAATATAACTTGTTTATTAAAATCCGGATTGAGTTAGAAAATCTAAACTCCCAACTCGAAGGGGCGCGGTAGCCTAGTGGTCATGGTTTCGGATTCGAGGCAGGCGATTTTCGTTCAGTTGCGGGTTCCATCCTTGGCTGCCAAAGACCCACCGTGTAGCTGGGGCTGATGCACGTTAAATCTGTCGGGTCCTACCGTTGGTGTAAATGTTAGGGGAGCCAGCTCAGGTATCTTCCTCGTCACTTGACCGAGGTTCAACATTACGAGGTCCGTCGCCAATAGCCCTCGTGTTGCTTCCAGTGCGACGTTAATAATAATAATAAAAAATAATAATAATAATAATAAAAAAAAAAAAAACTAAACTAAACCCAACTCGACCTCCTTACATCAGTTTTATTCTAAATGAATTTTTTTAAGTGGGTGATACTTCATTTATTCGCTGACTATTATTCTTGTAATTTTATCAATTAGTAAATCAATAAACATTTGCTATTTTTCGAAGTTAATTTATTACGAACATAATCGTTTAATAATGTATATATGCTCATTTAAGACAAAGGTTTTTAATATTGAATGAACGCAAAATTTTAAATAAAAATATCTGAGTATCAGGAATATTTTGAAAAGCTTTATATTGCAGCACATGTAGAACTGAAAAACTATTTTTAATTTATCATAATGACAAAAAAAAACAAAAAAAACATGTAGATACGAAAGTATTTACGTAGAGATTTCTACTTATAATATATAAGCACAAATATAAATTTTTATATTTTCGCCTTTCTTTATTATGTATTTTACAATGAAAATATTTCTATAATACTACATTTCGGCGCCTGTTTACACGCGTATAAGATTTATTATCAAATAAAAAAAAATTACGGTCTCTTAGTTTAAGCATATTGACATAGAGCGAAACTTTTGCTGAATTACTTTAGAAAATAATAATATGAGTTGGTAATTTAAGCGGTTATTATGAGTTGGTTATTTATGAGAACTATCATGGACAATGAAACAAAAAAATGTTGATCTTGATATTTATGATTCAGGTTTTATTTTTAAATACTAAAACAAAAATTCCTTTAGAGGCAGGCGGACAGCAGAAAAAATAAGGAGAAAATTGTATTTAGATTTATATCAAAACAATTGAATTTGATAATGATGAATTATCGCGAGAAAAGGGTGGATCATTCAAACAGGACTAATCCAATATGGATGTGTAACTATCACCAGAATTTTCTCCCTGTCAAAAAAGAAAAGGTAAAACATACTCTTTATCGCAATAAATTCAATCGTTATCAAGGATGAATACAAGATTATGCCCTTCATTTAAATAGACTCGTGTCAAAAGAAAATAAATTAAATATGATTAATTACGAATTCATATTTTGAATTAGTTTTTCGTGAAGAACGAACCATACCCAGCGCAAGGATTTCAATTCCTTTTTAACATTGAAAACTAAATTACTTTTCTCTGCAAGGTTAACAAATAGATATTTATATGAATGGGACAAATTATTTTTATAATTGAAGTATTTGAAATGGTGCTATCAATAAAACTTTTTACAGTAATTTGAATGAATAATAAAATAATATTTTGCATATAAGGTTATAAGAAGGAGAAGGAGAGTTTGATCTTACTTTAAGAGTTCTGCTTGGCGACGCGAATTTTTTTCGACGATAAATCACTAAACTGGTTACTTTTCTTCTCGTTACCGTTATTCTGGCAACCCCCATTTGGTGTGATTTTGAAATTCTTGCCAAATAACAGGCTAAACTAGGATTTCACCTAAAAGAGATTATTAATATTACAGAAAAGGTTAATATCTGATGCAGTGTTTGTTTGGTCGTAATTAAAAATAAAAATTTGTTTTTCTTCTGTTCAGAAGTTTCTTAGTTGTTTGCAAGTTGATGTTAAATAAATTATTCGTAAATATGCATTAAATTTAACACCTTCTCTGATTTACTATACACTGTATCAATCAACTTTAATGTCATTAAGTTAAAGAACATTATATATAACTGAATCAAACGGATTAAATTTGAATATTCATGTATTTTTAAAGTTTCTTTTAAATTACTGCTAAACACTTTTTCTATATATATATACATATTTTGTATGACATTTATTAAAAAAAAAAAGCTTTTATTGTTCAAAAATAAAAATAATAAAATCAGTATCTAAAATACATAACACATTTTACAAGGATAAAATTTTCTATTTCTAATTAAAATTGACTAGCACATATGATAATGAGTAATTTAAATAAAATTATCCAACCTTGAGCTTGAACAGCGTATTAAATAGTTAGAATGATCGAATAAGAAAATTGAAGGTGAACATTTTAAAGTATCACATTGACTCTCATTAAAATTTGTATTTCTGTGAATGAAAAAAAAAAAAAAAAAAAATTACAATCAGTAATCACCCCGTTGCAAATGTTTTTAATTACGTAACCATCTTAGCATATCTGAAACAAACGCTAATATTTCCGGGTATGGAATAAGCGAATAGTATTTTAATCGAGAAGAATAAAAAACAAGTTACTTTATCCACAACAGCTGAGCAAGGACGAAGGAATTTGCGTCTTGTGGTTCATTAAAACGGAGCAATTATGATAAATCTGTACCGGAAACAGGAAAAAAAATTTCTTCAGTTACTCAAACTATTACGTTAATCATATCTATTTCAACAATGGAATTTACATTTTAAAAGAAAACAATTTTTTAAAAAATTTGTTGCATTCATCCAGTTGAGAATTCGGCATGTTTATTTAATTCTTCATGCGCAGTGTATAAAAAATTCATTTGTATTGTGATATATTCAATTTTTAAAAACAAACGATTTAATCTGGTAACGGTAACGGCTAAAATTACGAGGTACCTATTTTAAAAATTAAAAACTTACCCTCTCATCATAATTTATAATTAAAGAGCATAATTAGTTAAAGTTTATCAGAATTGTAAAAAGCTATCATAATTAGGATCAAGGCAACAAACGCCTGGGCGTTCGGCAGAGTGAGGAACTGCCGAAACAAAGTTGGAAAGTAAAGTTACGAAAGCGCGCATTGCTTTTGGATGCTGTAGCCGTAAGCTAAGAAGCATATATAGCAATGGGCGGAGAGCAGATTAAGGGGTGGGACATCAGTTCGAAGACGAAAGCGACTTCGAGAAAGCTGTTGTCCGCGGGATTTTGAGAGGTTATAAAAAGAAAAATTAAACTATTGAATTAAAATGAATTAAAAAGAAATGCCGTTCCGAAACCAATTTAAAGGAAAATTTAGCTATTTAAAATTAAGGGAGATTTTAAACGCGAGGAGAATGAGTCGAAAAGTAAGAATTGAGCAATTTGGAACTATGCTCCAATAGCGACGCCTGGTAGAGAAAACAGTTATTACCTTAGAAAGGTGATGATTTTAGTTGTTTACAATTGGAAAAGTGTTTAAATTTTCAAGTTTTCGAAAAATTTAAAATTTTGAAAGTGATCGACAGTATTACGCGAGGTCCATTTTGACCATGGGACATTGCCACTTATCGATGTGAAGTCCTGAATTTTGAAAATTAAGCAGGATTTCACTAATGAATTGCTTTAATGCGCTCGCAGTCTTTTTAGGACTGGAAAGTGAACATAGGAGTGTTCGAGCGCTGCTCTGGGTCTTTTCTGCGAAGATGCAATGCTTGCATCATACGCAGGGAGCTGTTGAAGCGATTCATTAGGTATTTGAGGGATCCTATTAAAGAAATTAAAAGATTGTTTTTTGATGAACTCTAGAATTGGTTCAATTTTAAGGTCGTTATGCAGGACTTCGTTCCGAACAAACCAGGGAGCATTTAACATTTTCCTAAGGTGGATGTTTTGAAAGACGTGCAGTCGTTTCAGATGGGTGGTCGCCGCAGACGCCCAAATAGGCGACGCATACAACATGATTGGTCTTAAGATCGACTTGTAGAGCAAAATTTTGTGCCTGATCGCCAGCTTGCTCTTACGAGAAATCAAGCGTGTGAGCAATCTGCTCATTCCGATAGCCTTTTGATAGGTTTTTCGGATATGGTGGGAAAATGTTAATTTTGCGTCTAAAACCAACCCTAGGTACTTGTATTCAGTAACCCAGGGGACAGGTTGATCGAAAATGGTGACTGCTGGCAAATTGCCAATGCACCGTTTTTTCGTAAAGAGGAGGCAAGCGCTTTTGGATGCATTAACTTTAATTTTCCAGTTAATGAGCCAGAGCTGTAAACGACATATGTACCTCTGCAATTTTTCAATAATTTTCCGATTGCAGATGTCTTGGGACATAATGGCAGTGTCATCGGCGTACATCGCCAAATGAATGTTGGAAGCCTTCGGGATGTCATTTACGTACAAAGAAAAAATTCTTGGACTTAAAATCGATCCCTGGGGGACTCCACTTAGGATTGGACGGGGGGAGGAGACTGCATTTTCAACTCGAACCCGAAAACTACGAGAGTCAAGGAACGAGTGAATAATTTTGATAAGTTGGTCCGAAATTCCAAGTCGCATCATCTTGGAAATAAGCCCATCGTGCCAAATTTTATCAAAAGCTTTGGCAATATCGATAAAAAGCATACCCGTGGCCTTATTATTGGAAAAGCCGTGCTGGACCGTCTCAGTAACTCTAAGTAACTGTGTTACTGTAGAGCACTTTGGAACAAAACCATGCTGCTCTGGAATAACAATATTCCTGGAATTGCAGAACTGGTCCAGGCGATTCAAAATAACAAATTCGTATGCTTTGCTCAGCGAGCTGAGTAACGATATGGGGCGATAATTTTGAGGTTTAGAATCATCCGAATCAGACTTGAGAATGGGGACCACCACGGCGATCTTCCAAGCCTTAGGGAAGTAGCAGTTTTCCATAAGAAAATTAAAGAGCAGCGTGAATAAGAAAATAAATTTAAGAGGTAGGTTTTTAAGGATGCGGTTTGAAATTAAATCCAATCCCGGAGCCTTTTTAATTTTGGTTTTATGAATAAAGTCCAAAATTTCGCTAGCCTGGACTGGTTCCAGGTCTAGGCATGTGGGGGAGGCCAAAAACCTTTGGACTTCAAGTTTAGTGTGAGCTGAGAATCTGGGATTCTCGTCTTCATTTGGTTCGAATTGTTTTTGAAGGCTATCAGCTATAACTTCCGCCTTTTCAATAGGAGCTACAGCAACACTGCCAAGGGCACCCTTCAGGGGCGGAATGGTGTGAAAAGGCTTTTTGAGTCGGGAGGTTTCCCTCCAAAGGGTGTTTGAGTCAGGCGAGAGGCCTTCAATGTGTTTTTCCCATCTGGATTGGGAAAAGTGTTGAATATCTCGTTTGATCTCATTACTGAGTGCACGGAGTTCAGAATTAAGAGCCGGATTCCTACATCTTTGCCAGACTCTCCGTACATAATTTTTGTGACGAATTTTATTTCTGATTTCTATAGGGAGTCTCAGAGGAGGTGGTTTAAATTTTGGTTTTGAGGCCGTCACAAGTGCCTCAGAAATAATTTCACCAATTTTGTCGATAGATTTTTCAATATCTTCATTGCTGGAGGTTTCAGGAATGGGGAGGGGTTTTGAATTTAAAATAAATTTAAAATTCTCCCAATTGGTAGAGAGTTGCTCTGGTAATTTCAAAAATGCAGAGTTTGTATTAAGAGTCAAAATGACCGGTAAATGATCTGAACTCAGATCATTAATGACTCTTATATCATAATTGAAGGGAATATTTTTGAGGATTGCAAGATCAATAATAGAATCCCTAGCCCCCGGCCGGGACCTAGGGTTTATGTGCGTAGGGGTGTACGGTGCAACAACCCTAGCACCAGGAGTTCTGCTTATAACATTTTTGAGTTTTTGGCCAAAAGTGTTTGATCTTGAATCATACCAGTCTTTATGACGAGCATTCATGTCTCCAGCAATGATTACGTTTTGACCAGAATTGAGAAGTTTAATGAAGTCCTCCTCTGGAAAATGGCATCTATTTAATGGGGTACAGCGAATATAAGCAGAAATTATTCGCAGTGGTGGATAATTATTAATTTTGATTTCGATAGCAGTTGCATCTATATACTGTAACCTCGGCAAGAGGACTCTGCAATGTTCATAATTATTTTTACAGTATAAAGCGGTGCCTCCGTCGATACGAGGAGTTAAAGTTATTCTATCGTCTTTGTAAAGACGATAGTTGGCGATCTGGGGTTCGTGCCCCGGTTGGAGCTTTGTTTCTTGAACCAAAAACAGATCAAAATTATGCTCTGTGACGAAGTCTCTGACTTCGTCAATCTTGGAACGCAAACCATTTGCGTTCCAGAACCCAAGAGAAATGTCATGCACGTCACGATTGAATATTAAAGTTGGGGAATAGCGCGATATGCGCGCCCATGTTTAAGAGCGACATAGGCTTCAAAAATAATACAAGCCTTGTCGTCGGCCGCAGTGACCTGGCGGAGGGCAGGGAGACACTCCCTAAATGCCCGAGCAAATAATTGCTCATCGACATTTGCGTCACTAGCAATAGATATTACGGCACGGAAAATTTCCCCAAAATTTCCAGTGCTGGGAGTAGCCGTAGGATTTGGAATAGGGGCAACATGCTCTGTAACCTGTCCGGTCAGAATTTGAGAATAAGAAATTTGGGGCGTGGCCTGTCGATAACTCTCGATAGGACGCTGGTTCTTGGAAGAATTAACATTTTTTGTTTTAGGGTTAGAGTTTTTTAAATTTTTATTTTGATTTTTATTTAAATTTTTCGGGTTTGAGTTTTTACCCTTTGGGAATCGGGGGCACTGGCGCCAATTCGCCGCGTGATCCCCACCACAGTTTGCACATCGCAGAGGAGTGTCAAAGTCATTTGGGCAATCTCGTGCCCTGTGCGCCCCAGCGCATTTGACACACTTGATAGGGAGGTGGCAAACCTCAGAGGAATGAAAAAACCCCTGACACCTCCAGCATTGAGAGGGGCGTTTATTTCCCCTGTAATTTTCAATGCTTATTTGAGTTCCGAACATTTCAGTAAAATTGTAAATTTGTTCGGCCTGTTGGTTGTTAATTAACTGAAAGTAAATCAGAGGCATTGGAGCCTTGGTTTGGAATTTCGTAAGGCGTGAAATTTTGTGTACTTGAAAGCCTTCGCTTTCAATTTCTTTTTTAATTTCCTCTAAATCTGTAGTAGATGGAAGGCCTCGCAAAATTAATTTGAGAGGACGGTCTGATTTTAACATATATGATTTAAATTCCACACCTTCAGTGCGGAGAAAGTTTGCCAATTTTCTGTATTCCGTCTCGTGGTTGACAGTGAGACGGAGGAAGCGGCCGCTGAGTTTGCTGTAAAGCGAAGGCGCTTCCAAACGTGCAAAGGAGAGGAGTTGCCTCCAATCTCCTTTAGGAGTGATGAAAAAAGGTGGGATTTTTGTTTTGTGAGGAGTGGTGGTGGGGTTCACTGCTTCCCCAGCGTCCTTATCCTCACTAATTTCAGTAATCTCATCTCCTTTGGGTTCGTTAATATTACCATTCTTCACGGTAAGATGCTTGGAAGGAGCAGAAAAGCCATCTTCATCGGCAGAACGCTTCTTAGCGTTATATTTCTTTGATGCTCCGCCCTTAATTGGAGATTTAGGCTTGATTGGAGATTTGGGCTTAGCACCGCCCACTTCCGGTGGATTGGCTCCGCCCACTTCCGGAGAATTGACTGGAATATGGCCGCCATTATTCTTCGACGCCATTTTCTTCATTCTTTTTTCTTCTTTCTTCCTTGCAGCTTCTATAATTTTGTCCAGAATAGCTGCAGTAGCAGGTAGTTTGAAAAGCGGAACTTGAATTTTACTTTTGATGGTCGTAAGTTGAGCATATACTATGCCCAATTCTGCGTGCGCCTTCGAGAAGTCCGTTGGGTTTTGATACGATGCGGCGCTCAAACGCTTTGCCCATAAAGCGTAAAGGTCTCGTAATTGTATTAGTTTCCTAATACCTTCTGCATTTTTGACGAAGAAGTTGTTGATTTCGTCAGGTGAGGCTTCTGGGTCGAGGCGAACTGGAGTAACGATGTCTTCATCAGTTGCCGGAACTTCATTCGGATGATTTTCTTCTGTCGAATTCCCCGGAAGAGGTGTTAATTCCGTGGGAACGGCTTCACTAATTTCCATGGTCGAAGCCATGGCTAAACGCCAAGAGAAAAACTATACAAAATGCGCAATTTCTTTCAACACCAATGGTGAAAAAAGGGCTCTGTGAGATAAAATTTGTGGAATTATAGGTTTTTTTTTACAACTTAATCTTGTAATTTTTGGAAAGATTATAGAGAAGTTTAAAATAGCATTATTATTATTTTTTTTTTTAAAGTTCACAACAGTAGTATAATTCTAAATATCATAGAACAACGATTTAATCTTAATGTAAATCTTTTTTAAAATATTATCTATTCAACTTCTAAAAGCAAACGATTTAAACTTAAAGTGATACATTTTTCAATATTTTTTATTAAGATATATTTTTTTAAATGTTTAAATTTGTTACAAAGAAATAAAATTATGCTATTGGCAACACCAGATCATATTTTTGTTTTTTAGAAAATTTACTGGCAAAGAACATAAAAAAAGAGAATTGAGTTTTGGTTCAAAGATGTAAAGACGAACTTTGATAAATTGTGTTTGTGGAAATTGTGTGTATATGATTTATGTGTGAAAAGATGTGTGCAAATAAATGTGATGTCCTAGAAACAAGTCATCTTTGTTAATAGTCTGCAATACAGTACAGTATTATGAATATAAGAAGTTAAAACTCCTGAAATAATTTTGAATTCTTTTTTCCCCATCAAAATCTTTAAATAAGTACACAATACCAAATCACCGTCTTAGAAGAAATTACTCAAATTCATCGAAGAAATGCTGTTAATCTAGTATACATAAAAAATATTAAAAAAAAAATGCTATCTTTCTTTAATAAATAATAGCTCTTAGTATTTTACTGATAAAGGGCTTATATCAGTAAATGCCTTGTGACGGAATTCCCTGTAAGGTTTTTGTCTTTGGTTGCTTCCCTTGTATGACGTTCGCTCTTGTACACATTGCATCAATTTTTAATGATTTTATTCGGTTTTATCGTATCTATTTCATCCAGGCAATTCATTTACGTACGTTTATGTTAACAGATTAAGAACTGAAGAGAACTGCATCTTCTAGTTTTTCTCTATGTAATCTTTCTTTTTAAATCAGAGAGGGACAGATCACAAGAAAAAGTAAAAATGTAATAGAGAAATCAATGGCCCTTCAGCTCTACCAGCACTCCCTACAAACTTCCACACCACGCTATTGGGAGTACTTAAAGCCTCGGTAGATTCAATGTGCATCAGCTTTGCCTAACGACGGGTCTTTAAAGGCACCAGAATTCGAACCCAAGACTCGACATAAACTACTCCGGCCGCGAGTTCGTGACCAATACCTCTAAACTGCCATGATTGAGTGGAGGCAGCGTGTAGGACATATTGCAAGTCGCCGTCGCTGATAGTGTTACAGAGACTGAATTAAAGCATAGAAATCAATTCAAGGAGAGTTGCGTATTTCATCTTATCTCCTATAGCTGCCTTCTGTTTCTTTCGAATAGAAAGCTAATTTTTGTTATTCCTCTCACGTTAAAAATTGCAAATGAGATTGATGGGAAAGAAAAAAAAAAAAGGATTATTGAGTTCTAGCATCATTTTTATGTTCCCGGTGCGATCTTTAATTATTTACTTAAAAATAAATCGAAGACAATCCGCCAGGACCTTACGTATTCAACAATTCTTAACAAATTGATGATCCTCGCTGAAACTATCGTCTTGAATAAAGTATTTGCGTGTGAAATCAGAGCATTTCGACATCTTATTTACGAATTAGATGCATTAAGCGAATAACATCTTTCACTAATTAATTAGTTCTGGATTACTCAAAATATACTATTCAAATTTTTGTAAAAAAATCTTTTAAAGACTTTAAACTGTCATTTATGAGGTAACATTTCGCTGTAAGGATGTTCGAATGTTTGCAAATAGAGTCACTAATAGAAAATAATTCCAGAACTGTAAAGTAAAAGAACTGAAATATATGAAACAACGTAATAAAAATACATATTCGATGGAAAGAAAATACCTAAGAGGAAAACTTCATTTTGTTATTCGAAATATGAAAATTGATCTCCCGGTCTCAGTTAAAATGAGTAATATTTTTCTCCAGTTTTGGAAAATAAATCCTTCACCTTCCTTCTCTCTCAAGGAGACCCCAGCATTATTCTAACACTTATAACATGATAACACTTATATCATAATAAAGACGACCCTAGAATTTTCTTCAGCTTTTGACCAACTAAACATTGCCTCTTCATCGACAAACAAACCGAAGAGCTGTTAAGAGTCTCATAGTGGTCTTACAGATTCTGTATCAGATGTGTTTACAAAGCATTCATAAACTTTAGTGATTCAAGTGAAAACGATACTTCAGGACTTGCTGGACAAGATAAGCAGTGAAGCATTTTCAATGACCAGGGGGCTACTTTTGAGATATAATGGAATTTAGCGACGAAAATAAGTAAACAAACATAACCATAAAAGGGAAAACGAGATGAATAATCATAACAAAACATAATTTTAAAACAAAGGGCTAATAGTAGCCACGATAAATCTTAATAATTTTTAAAGCATTAATATAGAAATTTCATTATATTAATTAGAAATGTCTTGTGAGAAAACAACCAATCAAAATTATATCAATTAACTCGTAGGATGGATCAATGAGGATAGATCAGTGAGAATCTGCTCTCCTTTTTTGTTTACGTTACTGACTGTTTATACAAAATAAAACTAATATATATATATATATATATATATATATATATATATATATATATATATATATATTTAGGGAAGTTTAGAATCGATTTGATATTTTGAGACAAGTAAATATTTTAAATGTCGTATTTCTTGCGATATTATTTTTCTGCTTTGAAGGTTTATTTTTGCTAGATATTGGAGACGGCTACGCATCAAAATAAATTGGTTATAAAAACTCTCGCAAGACATTGTGTGAAATTTTGGAGATCGAGGTACCATCTCAGTAATCGTTTTTACCTCTTACAAAGTTCTTCAGCGAGATATATTTTTCGACCCCGTGAAAAGGGAGTTTAATTTATCTTGGCGTGCCAGCAGCGTTTTGAAACTTCCACCACTGGGTCCGAAGAAAAGTTGAACGATCTCTTTTTGCTTCGCCTTTATCAAGTAGCCTAAAAGAGACGTCTCTATAGGATTAGTTATTTAGGCTTCAACTTCTGGCGTTATGATTGAAGAGAGCCATCGCATACTCCTCCTTCAGTATCATCTTGATGACGCGAAGAAAAACATTCTGAATGATATTTATAGAGAAGGTCGCTTTCCAACCCTTATTGCAATAGATATACTTCCCCTCCCTGTTGTACTGAGTTTCATTTTGGACAGCTTCCATTTGCTGTCTCAGTTGAGTGGTGGGTCTCGTTGACATCTCCGCCGTAGTTGGTATATCACAAGTTGTGATTTATATACTCTTGTCTTAGACACACACTGGCAAGTATTTTGTGTCGGAGGCATATGCAATCAGAAGCTCTAGGCTATGGTGCTATCTAGAGTTCAAGTCCTGGGTCACCACTGCGGCTTTATATGGTTTTCTATCCTGCGGAGAGAGAGAGTTCAGTTAACCTCGGTTGCCGACAGCGTATCGTACCCTCTACCACTGGGTCAGAAGAAAAGTTGAGCAACTTTTTGCTCTGCCTTTATCAACTAGCCTAAAAGAGACGTCTCTATCGGGCTAGTTATTAAAACGGTTTAATTTCTGGCGTTGTTGTTGAAGATAGCGCCATAGTTCTGAGTTAAAAAGTCCGTTATCAATAAACTATTGCGTTTCGTTACTGCGAAAACGCTTTGAAAGTTTGGAAATCTAACATCTTTATATTGGAATTGGATGACTGAGTTTATCGACAACAAGAGCCATATTTGGTCAAGTTGAACCAAATACGCGTTAATGTACGGGGAAAAAATGTGTATCGGTGAACAAGACAACATTTTGTAAATGCAAGGAGGGAACAAAAGGTGAAAGAGGAGAATGACAATGAGTAGGGCCAAAAATAAAGAAAGGTCTCTTTGGTAACTTGAGGGGAGTCACCTATGTTTATCAAAGACTACAAATCCCAAGGGAAAAATCACTCGTGCACCTTAAAGGCTTAAAGCCGACAAACTCAGAGGAATCTTATATTGAAGGTTGTTTCTTTTTCATTTTACTGCTTATTTTTAGTTATCGGAACCTAATTTTTCTCCATTACAAATGTCGTTAAGAAAACTATTTTTTTTTTTCTTAATTCAATATATAGAAGACCTCGTGCGATTTGGTTATTTATTAACGATGCACTGAGAAGCAACACGAGGGTTTATCGACAGACCTTGTAATTTTGAACTTAGGTCAAGTGACGAAGACGACACCTGAGCTGGCACTTCCCCCTCTAAACTGCCATACCACACTAATAGTATGACTAGGGACTTCGACCAGATTTAAGGTGTATCAACCCCGGTCCACGGTGAGTCTTTAGTGGCGTCAGGACTTGAACTCTCGACTTGACGGAAACAACGCCATCCGCGAGACCCAACCACTAGGCTACCGTGGCCACCAGCAATGACTTAAGTCCAAATTACAATGATTCCCCCCCCCCTTGTTCATTGCTGCTAATGACCTGAGGATTGTAAAGCATTTTTTGGAGGAGGGAGGGTTTCAGAAGAGTTTAAGCTTTCTTCCCTTATGAAAATGTTGGAAGACGAGTAGTGTGTCTGTGTGTCTAAGTATAACTATCTTGGGTGTATTCATTAAAAATTGAATATTTAACATTCTGGTCTCAATATTAGCTTCTAAAACGATATTTGACGGTTAAGTTTTTTCTGCACTGAAGAATAATTAAAGCGCCAGAGCAATAACAAGATTTTAAAATAAGGTCAGTATCATAGAGAAAATTGCAGTATGTGTATTAGAGGTGTACATATGTAAGGCAATTGTAATAATTTAAATCAGTGTTAAATTTTAACATCTTAAGTAACTCGAATCTTTAATAGATTTGATTTGGTTTTTGTTGAGTGAATGTCCCACTAGAGCAGGTATCACCAAAGTGGTCGATATAGAACTCTGGGGGTCAATATAGTATAATTAGGGGTCGATTAATGAATACCAATGCAATTCAATCGCAAATTTATTGACGACAACGCAGTATGTACCATTTTCGTTTGAAATGTCATTTGTAATTACAATATAGTTAGTAACGTTTTTATAATAGATTAAAGCTTATTTAATTTCTCATTCCTGTATATATTTTTTAAAAAAATATTTATCTTTTTTTCTACCGTTTAAATTTGTCATGATGAGTTCAATCTCAGACTTGTGATAAATGATTCTTGCTCCGTTTTGCTACAAGATGGACCAAAGCAGAGCACAACCTCTTAAATCATGACTGCTTGATAAGCTTTGATGAAATATTGGAAAATGATGAAATATCAAACCAATTATTATTACACACCGAAATACGATAGTTGTGTAGAGGTGCATGTTTACAAAAAATTGTTGAATTGCTTAAACAGTGACAGTATTTCTTACTGAAATTTATCCAGCCTTTAGTAACGAATTGCAGAAAAATAAAACCAATATTTCTTATATGGCCAATCTATTTGCAAAGTTCAATGATATTCAAACACGCCAACAATGAAAAGATATTACATTAATTCAAGCATGGACAATTTACTTTAAGCTTTCAAGTTAAATTAAGGCTTTATTGTTTCATAAAGGTTTTTAATACTTTTGAAATTACTTAAGAAATACATATAAATCTAATATCCCAGAATTGACTATCGCGCCACTTTCTGCTCAAGTAAAAAATAAAAACAGTCATTTGTAAGACGAAGTTATTGAATTATTATTTGACTATGAAGCAAAGATACTTTTGAATACTTTAACGGTGAGTAAATATTTTACGAATATAAATATTACGCAAGAAAACCAAAACTAGTTATACGGCATTTCCCTTTTTAATTGTATTCCCAAGCTCATGTATGGTTGAATCTGGATTCAGTTATATTAGTTCTATTTTAAAGAAGAGATATAAACGGAATATGGAGCTCCGAGGTGAAGTAAAACTGAAATTAACAAATTTCGAACCAAATATTGCTAATTTAGCCAAGAGTCTTCAGGTACATCTCTCTCATTGATTTATGTAAAAATTTGATTTCGCCAAAATTAAAAGAGAAAAAAAATCTTAATTGTTTCTTAAATGATTTAATTTATTTTAAAAAAAACATTTAAGTTTTTCTCCTTTTTTTTATCATTTTTATAGAGGGAGTCGATAAGAAATTTATAAAATTTTTGGAGGTCGATGATCAAAAAAATTTGACGTCCCCTGCGCAAGAGTGATACGATGAGCTAACGGAGATGAACCTTGTAATCTCAAGCGATAAGGCATTAATATTACGGTCCTTCGCTTGGTGGGAGTTTTGGTGCTTTTTCGACTCACCGTGTCATAAAATTTATGTGTTGTTTCATCTATGGTCCAATCGAATACATAAGCAGATAATGCGATTAACTGTGAGAAATTTTATACAAGGGATATTGTAATAACATTTCTCCCCTCCCCCCTTCCTGTTCTGTATTATAATAGAAGAAATTTCATGTATGTGATAATCATTAAAACTTATATAAGAGATTTCCGATGAATAAAATTGGTCCAAACATTACGAAAAATCGTCTGATGCAACAATGGATTCTATATCAGTAAAGGCAATGGTTTAAAAATAAAAATCACTTGAATTTGATTTTGAGCATTCATTCATATGATTCAATTGGCGATAATTTTTCAATGCTATCTTAAAAGCAACAAAGTGTGATTACCGATTAATTTGTTCAATAGTAAAATATACGAGACTTCTGAAAGATTATGCAAAGAAAATTTTCCGACTGAGGATATAAATTATGAATTCAGATTTGCAATCTCTAATTTGTGATTTTGAACCAGGGTAGCTCAAAAGAAGTTTGTCAGAACTGTTTCTCATATAAAGCAGTGATTAGTATTTATAAGAAAATCGATTCTTTTTTTTTTCTTTTGATATTTCGTCGCATAAGTTGGAATGTACCATTAAAAATTCATTATCACTTGACAGGGTTTTGTTTTCACCAAAAATACTCTTTTAAGTGATTGGAAATTCCTAATATTAAAATATTTAAAACCAGTAATTTTTATTTTAGTTGAAGATCAATGACCGATGTTATCGCTTCATTGATTTCTTATTTAATACCTACTGCATGGTTTTCGATTCTTGCAAGTTTTTGTTTTCTTTTTCTCTCCAATTATGCACAGGTGTATTCAAGCTTCAAGCGGCTTTAGAATATTAAATTCATTTTTTTTTAAAAAAAAATACTTGCTTGTTTTAACACGTTATTATATTTAAATAAATCCTATTAATTCTGATAAAATGATAAAACGTAAAAATGCTAATGGATTTAGATCAAGTCAAGAACTATCAGAAGAGTTGTACTACTGATAAAAATCTAACACAGAGTCTGGTGCTTTATTTAAATTTGAGAATTCAGTTTATTTCAGTCGCTGTATTAATTTTCTTGTGGCTAAGGAAAAACATTAGTTATTGCTAAAAGTTTTCAGTGTGTAAAATTCATAATAATTCCCAATATTTGATTTCGGAAACAATCCTTTGTAATTCATTAAGCATTTAATGTTTGTTCTTAATGAAAATGCTGATTTGTAGAAAATGTATATCAATCCGGTTATTTGCTTCCTTAATTTTCTTATGCTCCTCACACTTTCAATAAAAATATACTGACTTTAAATATTTCAAAATAAAAAATGAATTTTTGTATCATTTTCGATTTAAATATATTACTCTTTTTCTGTATCTCTAATTACTTTCAGCAGCGGAATTCATTTTGTATTAACAAGGAAATCTTCTCTCTCTTATACATAAATCCATTCAATTTTAACCACTATCTTTATTATGAAATTGTTATAAAAACAATGTTATTGATTCACTTTAATTTTTGAATCCGTAATACTTTTATAGATATTTTTTTATTGTTATTTTCTGCGTGTATTAATTTATGATTAAAATTTTTGCTTTCCATATATTTATTACTTTTATGTCAGATTTTTTTTTAAATGTGTGGGTGAATACATTCACTATCATTTAATAAAAATTATATTTCACAATATGAAAAGATAATTTTTTCTGATGTAAATAATATGTTGCTACAGATTAGTTGGTTGTAAGGAATTTCTGCTTTTAACTCCCAATGAATATGTTATATATGTAACCTGTATCTATTTCTATGTCAATATGTATTCGTTTCTGAGTTATTACAGATTCTCCTTTCCCCCTTGCATCGTTCCTTAGTGTAGTATTTTCCCATATAGTTCTTAAGACGAAATACTCGAATATCAAATTTCAATACAACAGTTTAAAAATATTAATTACATATTAAACTATTTGAAAATATAAATCTATAAAATGCATTATAATTTTTATTATTCCATCATTTTTTTTTTTTTTTTTATTATTATTATTATTTTCGTGAACTTTCCAGAATATTTTGATGTTTCAGTTGAAAAAATTGTGTACAATTTTGCAGTTTCACCAATTTTCAGTCTCTCTTAGAGAATTTGTTCGCTTACTACTGTATTTGAACATTCAAAACTAACTTATTAAGTAGTAACATGGAATTTTTCACACAAAGAATTTCGAAAATTATTCCAAAAAAAAATTGAAAAACATTTTATGTACTCGTATATCTGCATCAGATCCATCAACACATCTTTGGTTGTGCTGCCATCTATCGAATAATGAAAAAATTATAACCTTCCTGAAATCTCGATTGCGAAGAATTTTGCCGAAACCTTGACATGTTATATTATTTTGAGTTTCATGTTATATCATTAAAAAAAAAAAAAAAAGAAATGTAACCTTAAAAATTAAAATTTTTCATTTTATCCAATTTCACAGCTCATTACTTTTCAATAATAAAGAATATTCTTAATTAAAGTTTTAATTCATTTAATTTTTTAAAAAAATATTTTTGTTGAAATTTTAGCTTATTAGTATACTCCCCCCCCATTTGTAAGATATTTTCCATTTTATTAAACAGTAAGACTAGAAAATATTTCGTCAAAATTGCCTAGGATTGTGTACAGTATTCGACAAGTATAAGAATAAAAACAAATCTATTAAATGAAAGATCTTAATTATTAAATTAATTCAAAAAATTTATATGTCTTCTTTCAGAGTAGCTGAAAAAACATTAGTAAAAAATAAATGTTGATCTAGATACAGGTCTAATCATAGTTTATCACCAAAAAAAGATTAGAATTTCTTAAAAAATTTTCTCACATGTAAAAGCGATTATAAGACCTTCCTTAATTGAATGGTTTTTTCAGCTAAATTGTGCATTAAAATCTTCATAATGAATAAATCGTAATTCAATGCTTTTTTATTCACGTCAAACAGTTGACGTGAATGAAGAAAAAAAAGAGAGCATCATATTTTGAATGGAATATCAGCCATCATTGTTGTCTCCCCTAAATAATGAAATGCATTATTCAAATGACATTATAGGTCAATACAACATGATGGAACAGCAAATGAAACTTTCGCATTCATTTTGCGTTTAACCTCTACAAATAAAACCCGAATATTAAAACAGCTCTTGAATTAGTGTTGTCTTCAGCGTCATTTTTTAAATTAAATTCTTTACATATGTTTTTACTATCTTTATTTATAGCATTATCATAAAAGTGAATAAAATAAACTATACATTGATGGAGAGTTTTTTATGGCTTTCTTTTTACAATGTACATGTATGTATGAATAAATATTAAAGTATGTTCGACTAATTTAATCGTTCAGACATCTTTTCGGATGAATTCTCAACGAAACAAGCAAGAAAATAAATCACTTAATTTTCCGCTTCTCTGATACTGGATAAAGGAGTTTCTGTACGCAAGACTTCTTTTCTCTATACATCACGAGAGTAATCTCTGGAAAGTAAATGTCACATGATAAGCAAATACTTCGAAGCAAGTCCCCCCCCCCCCCCTGATTTGTTGAAGGTGTTTATGGATATTGACAAACCTGTTTTTCTGATGTAGAGATTTTATTCAAATTCTAATTTTTTTCAAACTGATTTCAAATGTTTTGCATTGTTTTGATTCCGCAAAAATTTAAAAATTCGAAATAAATGATCAATAGCATTCAAATATTTTTAAAATTTGCAAGAAGAGGGTTGATTACTTATACACTTACTAATACAATACAGAAAATAAATTTACAATTTGTCTTGTTGCAAGGAATTGAGCTTCATTATAGTTAAAGTTATTTTTAATCGTCATTTGTAAACAGCAATTTTTTTTTTTTTTTGCAAAAAAAAAAAATAAATAAATAAAATAACGTTTTTCTTTACAGTGTTTCAAAAAAGGAAATGATTCAGTGGTTATAAATTTTAAAATATTTCCCAATTAGTTAGTTGATTGAAAAAAAAAGAAAAAAATAAGTTATGGAAAAAGATTTTTTTCTTATTAAATCTTTTTTTTTTTTTTTTTTTTAAATTTTGTTTTACTTTGTTAGAAATTTTTTGACAAACTTAAATTATAGTCAATTATTTTATAATAGATATTTATTAATTTTATTTATTGGTCTATTTTTTTTAGAAATTAAGGTATTTTCCTTACTTTTTTCCGTTTCGGCATCTAATAAATTGAAGCATTTCATCATTGTAAATATACTAGTACATAGATTTAAAACACATGTTAAGTATAATTTTTCTCCAATAAAGTTTATATGCTATGTGATCTCCCCACATTCAATGGCGGTTGGGGTATAAAGTCTACCAAAGAATTCAATTTCTGTTCATAAACGAAAAAAATAATCACTAAAAAGAAGCTTTAAAAAATAATTTCAAAAGTCGAGAGAAAAAAAAGTTTAAATTATAGTTTGCTAATAATCTTAGACTTCAAAAATTTTATTAAAAGATTCCATTTTTAAGATTTGGGTGTTTTTTTAAACAAGGTAAGATTTTATAATATTTATTTATTTTACAAATCACGATAAAAAATGTTTCCTCTTGAATGCAAAACAAAATTTTCTCCACTTTTGTAGAATGCGAATGAAGAAAAAATATACATCAGTTTGGAATCTATCTATAACATTTTGCCAAATCATCATAAGAATATTGTCAACTAAGTCACTTTTCAATTACTGAGCCTTATATATGAAACTAATATATACGATAGAAAAACTTCGTCCTCGTAAAAAAATACGTTTATATATTTATCTTTAATGCTCGGTATAACAAAAACAAATGTACATAAAGCACATATTTTTTTTAAAAAAAAATTGCATTCTCTTGCAGAGCATAACGTAAAACAAACTTTAAAAAGAAATTATTTTTCGTATAGAAGTTCTTAGAAGTATAATTAATTCCCTTGTTTTTTGAGTGCTAATACTTTGGAAGAAGAATTAAGAAGGGCTTAACCCTAAATGCACGTCTTGTTTTCAGAGTCTTAGTGTTCGAGGAATTCTATATTTCAAGGCGGGAAGCAAAGAAAAGAAAACACATTGCATTCCCCATACTTCCCTAGGAACGCTTGACCCATTTATCAGCTGACAATCGGAGCTATTTTCGACCCCCAAAAGACCGTTTCCCACCGTTTGTCTGGACATCTTGGTTCGAATGGTGCCTTTCTGATTGTTACGATAATAATTGTTGAGGGGTCATCTATGTATTATATTTAGAATTACAAAATTTGAAGTGTTCTTGCAATTTTTTCTGTTGTGATTATGTTTTAATAGTATAATTAATTCCCTTGTAACATCAACGTTATCTTATGAAATTATATTGAACACATTAACCAGTCCGATAGAGCAATCAACAACAAAACTTTTTTTTTTTCTGTGTTCATAGCATTTCAGAATGAAATAAATTTTTTCATTCAGTTAAATGGAAATTATATGTAAAAAATGTGATATTTTTTTCAGTGTAGTTATTTAGATAAATTATTACTTTAGTGATACATATTCAATCAATTTTTACATTTTTAACGGATAGTAGTAGTGAATATACAAGAAAATTACTAAGAATTATATAAAAAAAATTCTTAAGACTATAATGTCACTCATATGTTTCAATAGTTTTTTTTAATTATTTCGATGGAGTATCGTACATTTGTTGACTATCTAATATCCAATTAAAGACTTAAGAAACATTCATTCAATAGCTTTAAATTTTTTTTTTTTTTTTTTGACGTATTATGGGGGTTGAATTTTTAATTAAAAGCTGAAATTTTTTTCCAATAATCTTGGCAAACCTAAAAAAAAAAAGTTGATACTAGGATTTTTTTTCAAGAGTTAAATTATATTCTAAAGAGTTAAGAAATATCAGCTTTAATTCGACTAGTCTTTGAAAAACTCTTCCAATTTCTTGCTAATTTCCTTTAAAGATAAAAGTGTGGAAATTCAGTTTTTACAAAAAAAGAAAAGAAGGGACTTGTCATTATTTTTTACCATTTTGTTCATCGACCCAAATGAACGTAAATGATACAAAAACAGAGAACTTAATGCTGTACGTCATTTTTTAAGTATTTTTATTGAATTATTTTAATTTTAATCCAAATGTTGAAGTGTTGTATTTTAGAGAGCAAGGGAACAAATTATTCCCCCACTTTGCGATTTTTTTTTTAATTCATTCATGGTTTGAACTATTAGTATAAGAATTATTTTTTTTTAAAAAAAAAAGCCGTTTTTTAAATCCACATTTTTCAATTAAACTTGATCCAACATAGAGGTGGTTCTTTTAACGATAACATTTTATAAAAATAATACTTTTTTTTGAAATATTGCAGCTAAAGAAGATATCTAAATGACGAATTCAATAATTGATTCGAGGATAAATATCAGACATGTTTCGCTTCAAATATCCCTAAAGCCGGAGAGAGGAGCCTTTTCTGAGCCGAGAGGCCACATTAACTTATTTTTAGTCCTCAAATAAGATCCCTTTAATCAAATTAAAATCACATACCACGGTCTGATTAAAGAGATTTTTAATAAATATTGATGAATTATAACCAAATAAAATTCTTCTCTGAGGACTGCTCAGAGAAGAATTTTATTTGGAAAAATTGGATTGGTTATTATAGAACACATCAAAACTATATCATTATTTTTTTAAAAAAAATTATGAAATGCAAAGTTCTGTAAGTCTAATAATTTTAGGATGAACAAAAATCCAATTTAGTTAGGAAGATGACGAACATTTTAATTGCATAAGAGCAGAGAGTTTTCTTGTTGTAACTATCATTGAATCGATGCTTAAGGCTCCCGTCTACCCGCCATTTTGATTTCATCAGCTTAATATTAATCCTATGGAATTTCGACTTTAATTCTCACATCTTTATTATTTGATTTATTTGAATGCAATAAAATGCATCTGAAAGAGTAAAAAATAATGAATGCTTCTGTGGAATTACTTTTTTCCTCCGATTATTAAAAATATTTGAAAATATTCTTTAAAGACCGAAAAACTCAAAAACGAATCATTAAAATAAGAATAAAAATATTTTTAAGAATCGAAGGAAAAAAGTAATTCCACAGAAGCCTTCATTATTTTTTGCTCTTTCAGATGCACTTTTTTGCATTCAAATAGATCAAATAATAAAGATGTGAGAATTAAAGTCAAAATTCCATAGGATTAACATTACGTCTACGAAATCAAAATGGCGGGTAGACGGGAGCCTTAACCCCAAATTCCAGACCCTTCATTTTAGCTATGAACATCAACGATTCTATTTATGTAATTAATTGTATTATAATAACCTCTAAGCGGGAACTCCGTCATTCCCTTTATTCGCTTCGCTTGGGATCTCTTCTCGGACTAGAAGGACTGCTCAAAGAAGAATTTTATTTGGAAAAATTGGATTGGTTATTATTAACATCACTCTAGAAGCAACATGAAGGCTATTGGTGACGAAACTCGTAATTTTGAGCCTCGGTCAAGTGACGAGGACGACACCTGAGCTGGCACCCGCCTCTCCTAATTCCCACACCACGCGAACGGGAGGTTTCGAGGCCCGACAAGATTTAACGTGCATCAACCCCATCTACGCGATGGGTCTTTGGTGGAATCAAGGCTCAATCCCTCGACTCGACGAAAACTACTGGCCGTGAGTCAGCGACCACGACCACTAGGCTACTGCGGTCACGTGGAAAAATTTGAAGAAGTGCAGCTCGATTCGCGACCTATTTGTATAAGCTTTGAGAAATGAACGTGGGCTTTCGGGAAAAAGAACCCATAGAACTGGACAAAATTATGTGAAATGGCAAAATGAAAACAAAAGTTGACCTCATGATACATTAAAATAATCGGAATGGATACCTTATGATAATTTCCAAGACAGACATTTATTTCTCAACGAAGTTATTATTAGAATTTTTCTTTCAAAAATTTGCTATATCCTTTTTTTTTATATCAAGTTGATTATGTTTTGATAATTCATGATTTTTCTCACATTGCTTCTGACCCAAATCCTACATAATATTTTTTTTTTATTTAGAATAATATACAACGAATAGCTAATCCCCTTTAAGAAATAAAAAAAAAAAAAAAACATTTATCTTGTAAAAGATGAAACGTTGAGGGGTGAAAAGATGATAAATAGACATTGCTCATGGTCAGGAAGATGATCGATGTATGAGTTTTAGCTAAAAGAATTAACGAACTTTTCGTTAAAAATCCTAATAATTAACCTTAAAGGACGAAAAGTCAGAAATAAGTCTGTGACGTTGGCAGTGTGGGCCTAGGGTATGTGTGCAAAAGGACATTTGCACACCCAAAGATTTTTTTCTAAAATTGAAATGTTTCTGGACAATTCTATGATTAAACTGTAAAAGGTATTCTAAATTTTAAACATGAGAACCTTTTTCTCCTCATTCTTAATTTTTTTTTTTTTTTCATCACGAAGAGAAAGGGTGATTTCAACTAAGATGATTTCTGAGAAAAGAACAGTAGCTGTCTCTGGGTCAGTGTTTGTTGGCGAAGAGAGATGCATCCCCCCCCCCCCCCAGCAAAAAAAAAAAAAAAAAAAAAAAAAATGCATCGCGAATAAACGCAAATTTTTTCTCATGGTATCTTAATTATTTTTCTTGAGTGATAAAAGTCATACCAGTACTTCAACAGTTTCAAATTTAATAAATAAGATATATGCAGTGTTTTTATTTACTCTTACCAAGCAGTAATTATAAACTAAAAAATTGCCTTTGTCATGACAATGATGATATGCAACCTTCCAAAATTATTTACTGGAGGCGCCACGAGACACTGGGCTATTCACGATTATCTTTTCACAAACCTCACGGACTTTTTGGTAATAGTATTGTACAGAATTACAATTCCGTCCCAACCCAAATGAAATGTGATAAGGTAAATTAGAATGGAGATAAGAAGTGTAATGAATTGAGTTAAGGATATATATATAACTGAAATAAAATTGAAAGAGAAAATAAGGAAGATAAGGATAACGGCAAGCTGATAGATGTAGATTGGAGTGAATGATTTTAATTAATAGTTTATATTGAATGTAGTGAGACTCCCGATCAGAATATTAGGGGTCGAATCTGTTATAATCGAGAAGTGCTTGAATCGGAAGAGTGGTTTGGTAAACTAAGACATTATTATCTCAACGCAAACTAGGATTACCTGAGTTAGAAGGATTCGAGAGAGAGACTCATTTTACATATTCGATGTTAATAACTAATAAAATGTGTTGTCTTTTCCTTACATGTCTTCAATTGGAGTCTTGAACTTATTAACTATTTAATTAGATTTTAAGATGGTTGTAGAATTAACTAATGAAAGAAATACGTCACAAGTCTGGGGTGTAGTGTACAAGCAAAGAGGTAGTTTTTTTTTTTCCGACTGGTTTCTCTGTGTACTTAATACTTCTTGGCTTTCAATTTGATCTAGCTAAAAATTAAAGTTAGATTGAACACTGGATAAACACTTGCCCAAGTGTAAATTTATAATTAACAAAAAATAATTTAAACTACTTAAAAAAATTAAATTAAGAACATTACTACTAAATATTAAGAATTAAATGCTAAAAAATGAGAAAATTTAAGGGAAGAATAAAAAATTATTATAAGTGAAATAATTCATATTTCTATTGTCATGAAAAGTTAATATTTTAATTCAGTACAAGGTTTGATTGGTACTGAACTAAAATGCGAGGTATTCTTTCGTTGTACAAAGATTAGAATATTCGTTTTATTAAAATTAAAGAGAGCATAAAATTATTTAAAATTTAAAATTATGACAAAATCATAAAAAAAAAAAAATAATTATTTTTTCAGAAATATCATTCATTATGGACTGTCATGAGATTGTAAGGGGGGTGGAGGGAGCTGGATTCGGTTGACCAGTCAAACATCTGCAGCTTGAAATCTGAATTCGGAAGAATTTAAGATTATAGAACAAATTTACTTCGACTCGGAGAAGCTGAGATGATGGGATTAAGTCCTTAGTAAATTTCATCAGTAGTATTTTCAAGCTGTTTAGCTTTTGCGACGGCTGATTTTAGAAAAAACAGATTGTTGTGTTACAAAAGAAAATTTGTTTAAACTTAGATATGAAATCTGAAAGTTCAGGAATTGCGTTGGTGTTGTGTGGAAGTGTGGAGTTTGAGATCGTTGCATGAACAAAGCTTGCATTTGGACAAGCTGTTGATTTTGGTTAGAGACTAATTGCAAAAACACAAGGAAAGTTTTGTAATATAACACAACAATTAGCTACTTATTGCTACATGCTGAGACATGTTCATATTTGCGCAGTAACGGCTGCGCTACGTCTGGGGGCTTAGTAATTCGTTAGCAGTGATAGTTTGAAGTGTTTGCTATGGAATCGTAGTTGCGAAGTGAGATACGGACAGTTTTGCGGTGTGTAACTTCACGCATGAATTAAACGTAAAACAGTGCTTTAGAAGAAATGTCATTAGGAGTAGGTTGATGTTTGACATATCGTACATCTATATTCAGGTGGAACAGATAATTTCAAAGTGGTAATTTCACTCTGGAGGACGGGAAGGTCACGAAATTCAATTGCAGAAAAAAACGTTACTGCTGTGAGGAAAATACTAGACAAAAGCAAGTGATCTACCAGCAGGTAGTGGATAATTTAGATCTAAATGCACCAACAATTCGTTTAATTCTGTACGATCATTTGCACGTGAAAAAACTTTGTTGTCAATGGATACCGCATAGTCTGACCGAAACGCAGATAACACGACGTGCGACTTGATGACAGTGTTAAAATTGTTTGTTACGGGACAATCCCGGTATGTGAACAACATCGTTAAAGGTGGCGAAAATTGGTTGTACTATTATGGTGTACCGACTGAGACTCAAAACACAGTTTGGGTCTTTGATGAAGAGGACACACCCGTAGATGTCAGGGAATCCCGACAAGTAAAGCAGAAAATAATAGCTGTATTTTTCAAATCAAGTGGAATTGTGGAGCGTATCGTTTCGGACATACAGAAGATAATCACAGCTAAGTATTAAACTGGACAATGCCTGTCTAAAGCAATCAAATCTATGAAGAATCTGCGCTCAAAGTCAAGAATGGACATCTGATTCCTCCATCATGACAACGCTCCAGTTCACGGCACCAAAGCTCACAACGAATATTAGACCACAACAGGTCTGAAACTTCTCTCATTCTGTCACTTTACACTATTCCCACAGATGAAGTGAATTTGACAGGTATGTTATTTTCTAGTGATGAAGACCTTCTGGGACATGGAACCATGAGTGCGCCTTACACTCTAATCAAACTTGGAAGAGCTGTTTTAAGGAATGGTTTTGGAGGACGGAAAAGTATATTGAATATGGTAGAAATTACTTCGAAAAATTTAAATAAAGATGTATTGCAAAATTTTCCTGGTACTCTTTGTATATTGACGGTGTTTCTAGTCTAAGTTTTAGTACAAAGTGCACCTAAAAAGTTTAGTGGAATGATCGATATTTTAAAAGCAACGTGAGGTAGAAATGCAGCCACACGCATGCGGAGGGAGATGAAAACGGAGAGATGGCACATAGCATGGAAAGTAAGAAACCGTCGCAGATTAGTCTGCTAAGAGCAGTCGAATGGCGTGTGTGCAGAAACTCACGTCAAATTGAAATGGAGCAATAAATAATCATAAAGTTTTGTTGCAAAACTGGAGAAAACGGTCGCAAAAATGCATGCAATGTTGGTCTAGGTGTACGGAACAGACGCAATGAACACTAAATGCCTGTACGATTTGTTTAAACGTTTTTGTGCGGGAAAAGAAACTCTGGATTACGATCCACGTTCGGGTCGACCCTCAATTAAGTACGACAGCCGACAACATAGAGAGAATGCGACAGACCATTGCGAAATCATCGACTGTCTCGACGATGGATATCGGAAGAATAAGGAATCGGTAAAGACATTGTTATCACCATCATTCACAAAGATCGAGATTTTTTTTCAAAAATTGAATTTCAATGCCGTTGAAAGTTTTAAAATAATCTTAATTTTGGCTAAATAATATTTTCTCAACATGTGTTATAAAGTTTTGAGAAGTATGCTAAAAATAATCCTCTTTTTTCTGTGTTTGAAAAAGTAGCTGATATCATGATAATCAATTTAGAAGATCATATAGTATTTGTAACATATGCGAAATTCTTTTTAGATCTTGAAGAAGATAAAAAATTAAGCGAATTTCATCTTGAAGTATATCGATTTAATTTAAGAGAGAAGTAAGATTCAGATCTGTAAGAGCAAGATTTGTTTTAAGGAATTATATATATATAATTTTATTATCAAATCAACAAATATAACTATTTCTTTTTCTTTGAACGAATACTTTTTAACACTTGGAAAAAGTATTCATTCATATTCCTTTTTTTCGGAACAAAATAAATAACATGAAAAACCTCGCTAATTTCATTTATTTGCTGACATTTCACTTTATTGTACAATGATGTTTGCTTCAATTGAATATAAATACAATAAAGTTTTTGAAATTTCTTCGCAAAGGGAAAATTAATTTGTGTTATTACTCGATAGAACTAATTTACAAAAATGAATATGGACTCTCAAACATAAGATTTTGCAGTTTGAAATAACATTATTATGAGAGGCCTTTCGACGTAAAACCTCGTAATTTTGAACAAGGTCAAGTGACGAGGAAGTCGGGTCAGCTGAGGTTTCTCATTTCTTTAACTTCCACAAATGTTCAGTCTTTTAAGCAATATATGCGTTATTTCTTTTTTATTTTAATTCGAAGCTTCTTTCCCCCTTTTTTAATGACGCTCATAAAGATCACAGATTTAATTATCTCATTCCATATCTGAATATTTATAATTTACTGTTTTAAAAATATTTTTCCATTTCAACAACACGCATTAAAGCTCTTAAAATTGGAAAAATCCTTTGGATCCATCTCTTTTAATTTAAAGAATTTCACTCTCGATTAACTAAAGGAATTGAAGTTTCTTAAAGGAAATATTTAATAGAATTCATGTGGTTATTTAAATTTTTGGTTATATTAAGATATTTATACTCTTTTTTTCATACAATAATTTCATACAAGTTAAAACAGTATCGATTTTCTGCGATGAAAAGAAATTAAAAAAAAAAAAAAAAAAAAAAAATTTTTTTATTTTTTTTTTTTTTTTTTTAAAAAAAAATCTCATCTACTTGCTTTTTGAATTATTTGTCAACAAAGAAAATTAATTAATAGATATGTTGATTAAATTTGAGATCGAAAAAAAATCATTCCATGTAAATTCCATGTTTTATTTCAATTTAAAAAAAAAAAAATTTCAACGATTTTTTTTTTTTTTTTTTGCAATACTCCCGGCAGAGTGAAGGAAACCTAATAAGTGTTAGCCTTTTAAAAAAAAAAAAAACTCAAATTCTAACAAAACGACAATTGATTACAAAAATAACACGTCTCAAAATTGCGTGATCAAATATTTACTTAACATTTTAATTTAGACTGCTTAAACATTTTCTATCAACTTTAAATAAGTTACATATCCATCATAAACACCATAACCATCATTCTTTCGAAATTCGTTATCGTCAAATTGTTCTGGAGCAAAATACGAGAGAAAACACCTTCCCTCGGAGGATGTTTTTCCAGAAAACCGGATTTTACCCCCTTTCGTTCTGAAAAATTCCAAAGGGAATGCCTCCCCCTTACCTGTTTGGAAAATATGACAGTACTGCTCTGTCGCAATGCGCCCTCTGGCGATCAATCCTCGAACTATTTCATATCTATCAACCTGGAGTTGCCAGAGATATTATTTATGTAGAGGGTCTCTAGACGGTTGCTGTGGTTCAGAATTTTCCCTCCTCTCTCTGTCCTTAGAGATTTATAAATAACATTCCCCGTAAATTCCTCGTAGAACTTTTTTTTTTTTCTTCTTCTCTTGTGTTTACTTTCCTTCGTGCTTCCATATTTGTTCCCTTCCCAATCGATTAACAATCATGCTGTTTAAATCATTCACACGCTGTTTACGGCTCGCTAATTCGACCAGAATCCTCGCGATTCGCACGTGCACCACTGCTGCAAGTCCTGAAAATGCTGCCACTGAGTATCATCATAATTTCTGGGTATTTATTTTGATTCTTTTAATAATTTCTTAAGAACTGTATGCTTTATAATGTTTTGTTTACTCCCATGTCTGTACTCTCAATGTCAACTGCATCGGATATTTCTGCATATATTTTCCACGTATGCACGACCGGTTTTGTAAATTTTTATAATTTATTTAAAAAAGAACGCTTTTGAAAGTTATGATCGCTTTGCATTCAATATTACTTTAAAAAATGTCGATCTGAATGTTTCTCGGATTTTTAATTCAGATCGGCATTTTTACTTTTGCAGGAACATTATATTAACAAAATAAAATTTAAGATCAATGGTTTATTGAATAATTTTGCGAAATAAATTAATGATAATATTTTAAGTTACTCTTTCAACAGAAAACATGTTTTTCTTTTGTTAATCATATGCATTTTATAAGTAGCTAATCACTTCTAAATAATCAGTTATTTAATTATTATATTAACCTTTTGTTACTTAGAAAAAATGATCGTCATTTGGAATTTAAAACCATGTATAGGTTATTAGAAAGAAAGTTTTACTGAATTTTAAACAGCCGTAATCAAATATTTGTGGTTCTAAAAATCAAACAAGGATGTGG
>BMAW01015652.1:513855-606424 GCA_019974015.1 Nephila pilipes
TTTTTTTTTTTTTTTTTTTTTTTTTTTTTTTTTTTAAAAAAAAATCTCATCTACTTGCTTTTTGAATTATTTGTCAACAAAGAAAATTAATTAATAGATATGTTGATTAAATTTGAGATCGAAAAAAAATCATTCCATGTAAATTCCATGTTTTATTTCAAATTAAAAAAAAAAAAAATTTCAACGATTTTTTTTTTTTTTTTTTTAAAAACACCCCCGGCAGTGAGAAAAAAATATAATAAGTTTTCTTTTTAAAAAAAAAAAAAACTCAAATTCTAACAAAACGACAATTGATTACAAAAATAACACGTCTCAAAATTGCGTGATCAAATATTTACTTAACATTTTAATTTAGACTGCTTAAACATTTTCTATCAACTTTAAATAGGTTACATATCCATCATAAACACCATAACCATCATTCTTTCGAAATTCGTTATCGTCAAGTTGTTCTGGAGCAAAATACCAGAGAAAACACCTTCCCTCGGAGGATGTTTTTCCAGAAAACCGGATTTTACCCCCTTTCGTTCTGAAAAATTCCAAAGGGAATGCCTCCCCCTTACCTGTTTGGAAAATATGACAGTACTGCTCTGTCGCAATGCGCCCTCTGGCGATCAATCCTCGAACTATTTCATATCTATCAACTTGGAGTTGCCAGAGATATTATTTATGTAGAGGGTCTCTAGACGGTTGCTGTGGTTCAGAATTTTCCCTCCTCTCTCTGTCCTTAGAGATTTATAAATAACACTCCCCGTATAATTCCTCGTAGAACTTTTTTTTTTTTCTTCTTCTCTTGTGTTTACTTTCCTTCGTGCTTCCATATTGTTCCCTTCCCAATCGATTAACAATCATGCTGTTTAAATCATTCACACGCTGTTTACGGCTCGCTAATTCGACCAGAATCCTCGCGATTCGCACGTGCACCACTGCTGCAAGTCCTGAAAATGCTGCCACTGAGTATCATCATAATTTCTGGGTATTTATTTTGATTCTTTTAATAATTTCTTAAGAACTGTATGCTTTATAATGTTTTGTTTACCCCCATGTCTGTACTCTCAATGTCAACTGCATCGGATATTTCTGCATATATTTTCCACGTATGCACGACCGGTTTTGTAAATTTTTATAATTTATTTAAAAAAGAACGCTTTTGAAAGTTATGATCGCTTTGCATTCAATATTACTTTAAAAAATGCCGATCTGAATGTTTCTCGGATTTTTAATTCAGATCGGCATTTTTACTTTTGCAGGAACATTATATTAACAAAATAAAATTTAAGATCAATGGTTTATTGAATAATTTTGCGAAATAAATTAATGATAATATTTTAAGTTACTCTTTCAACAGAAAACATGTTTTTCTTTTGTTAATCATATGCATTTTATAAGTAGCTAATCACTTCTAAATAATCAGTTATTTAATTATTATATTAACCTTTTGTTACTTAGAAAAAATGATCGTCATTTGGAATTTAAAACCATGTATAGGTTATTAGAAAGAAAGTTTTACTGAATTTTAAACAGCCGTAATCAAATATTTGTGGTTCTAAAAATCAAACAAGGATGTGGAGAAATCAAATACTTTTGCCTAGTTAAGCACGATCTTTGCGGCATATCTTTTAATATTGGCTTCTGGCATGTAAAATGGATTAGATTGCTTCTCTAAGATGCTTTCAAAAATAAATTTGAAGAAAGTGGTATAATGGTACAATACTTATCTTAACAATTTCATATTCTTACCTAAGTAATTCATTGCGTGTTCAGTTAGTAATAAACAAAAAAAAAATTCTAAATTTTGAAACAAAATACTTCAGATATAATTCGAATATCACAATGATACAACTGCTCGTTTTTCAAAATAATCAAGATTTAAAATGCTGTTGTCGAAACAAAAAAATTGTATATACGATTCAGTTGTATGTGTTGGAAAGTTTTACTTATGAAATAAACTTGAAAGAAATTTAATTCAATTATTATTTTGAGAATAATAATTTATTTAACATAAAGAACAATTTTTCTGAAGCAAGGTGATATTTAAATTAATATTCTGAAAATGCAAAATACAATTTTTGGGAACAAAATATGAAATTTTTACGATTCTTTTTAGCGAAAAGAATCTCTAAATTTAAACTTCTTATAACAATTATTTTAAATCCTTATAATAACCGTTCCTCTTCCGAGAATAAGTCAACTCCAACTTTTAGCTTTATTTGATTTTTCTGTACATTTCTAAAAACATGTCAAGTTTAAAATTATTTGTTCTTATTTCATCCTTGCGATTGTTTATTTCGTACATTATTTATATCCTTTTATAACAATTACAAACCTCTTTTAAATACCTAGTTTGTAGTATGAGAGGTGGTGTTTTTTCCCTAAAATTTATCGAAATAATAGATTTCAGAGGTAAACTTAACTGTAGTCTATATTACAAAGCTTCTTTTTACTTAACAGGTTTTTTTAATTTTAATAAAAGAAGGCACATTTTATGATATCTTGCTGTGCAAAGAAGTTACTCTTTATAACAACAATAAAAAAAATTTCTCGACATGAAATCTTTTTGTAAAGAAATATACATTGAATCCATTTAAAGTAATTGTTGTGCACAACATTTGTATTTCACGAGAAATTGTACACAATATTTGTATTTCACGAGAAATTGTGCACTGATCTATTGACCTGGTTACTTTGTACCTCCTTAAGTACATCCGCGATCTTACAGTTCCATGTATTCATTACGCCTATTCATTCCTAATTATACTCTATTTTTTTTACTTTACCACTGACTTGTTAAATCAATAACAATCTGAGTTTCCTGACATGAACTTCCATATAGAAATGACACGGAAAAAAAATTGAAAATATTTTTTGATATCTAAAATTATAGTAAAATATTTCTTCAAAATTGTTTTTATTTAAAACAAGAAAAAGATTCATAAGCCGAGAAATATTCACCCCGCATAGTGTTTTCTTTTACAGCGAATCAAAATTAGTTGTGTTACTGCTGACGTGTAGCGCTCGTAATTTACTCACGCCCCTAATTGCTTTTCTAATTTATATTCGAAGAAATCACCCGCTTAATGGCGCCTGCATTAGTCACGTGTCGGTTACGCCATTTTCTTTCACGACAAGAGTTTTTGTTTGGAAGAAATGAGAAATTTGCTTCTGAATGCTATAATGACTAATGAAAATTCTTACGATCTTCATTAATAATTTTCAAACTGTTATTAATCTGAAATTTCCCATATTTCAAATTTTTCTAATTTTCATTTGATTTTTAGAATTTTTTAAATATTTTATTAAAAATAGAAATGGAGATATTTCATATATTTAATATTTATGATGAGGAAACAAAGGATTTTAGTTTAGTGTGTACAATTATACTGCTTTTGCCTTGTCAACTACGACTACATTCGATTCCTATACGTATACACATACGAGTAAAAACGAATCTAACTCTAATTTAAAAAGAACTTTAATAACGTCGTCAGCGTTATTTCGTCGAGTCGTGGGTTCGATGGCTGCTTAAAGTCCCCCGCAGTGTTGAGGGACTGATGCACGTTCAATGTGGTCGAGGTTCCAAGTCCTCCTGGTGAAGTAGTTGGGAAGTTTGGAGAGGGAGGCTCTAGATCTGGTGTCGTCCTTGTCACTTTACTGAGATTTAAAATTGCATGGTCGATCGCCAATTGCCCTCGAGTTCATTCTCAGTACAAAAATAAACAATCATAATCATCTCAGACGGTAATAAACAATCATAATTACATCGCATGTTAAATCTGTTGAGATCCCAAGTTCTCCCAATGAGTGTGGTGAGGAAGTTTAAAGAGTATGGCGTCACTTGACCGAGGTTCAAGATCTCCCTCTTGTTTCTAAGTGCGTTGGTAATGAACAAACAATTAAAAAACCTCATAATACTGATCTCAGAGACGAGGATGACACCTAGCAAGTACCTAACTCTCGTAACTTCCACTCCACATTACAGTAGTACAATGAGGTCTAAAACCATTTAATTTAAGGCCGCGGTAGCCTAGCGATTAAGGTAGCTGACTTCCGGCTGGCGGTTTCCTTTGAGTCGTGGATTCAAATCTTCATGCCACAAAAGACCCGCCATGTATCCAGGGCTGATGCCCGTTAAATCTGTAGGGGGCCCTAAGTCCTCCCGTTAGCGTGGTGTGGAAGTTAGGAGAGGGGTGTGCCAGCTCAAATGTCGGCTTCGTCACTTGACCGAGGTTCAAACTTTCAAGGTCCGTTGCCAATAACCTTCGTGTTGCTTCTAGTGCAACGTTAATAAAATCAAACCAAACCTAAAACCATTTAACACGTAACTTTCTCCATTATTCCGCCCCATGGATATTTAATAAAATTAGGAATTCATCCCCTCTTGTTTTGCATATCACGGGGACGAAGTTTGAGACCTTGACCACAACTAAAAGAAAATCTAACATTATTGACGTTTTATCCGAAAAACAAGAGCCTCCTTTAATAACTTTTGTCACTGACCAGGAAAGTAATATTTTTTACAACACACATGAATTAGTGATTAGGTAAAATTAATTAGCCTATAAGTTTTACATAAAAATATTTAAGATAAAAGTGTCCTATCCCTAAAAGAGATCTGTTATACGTACCAATCGAATTCTTAGTAAGATCACGCTAAAGTTGTGTACAAGACTAATAATAACGGAGGGAATCTGTCCATCAAAAAATATCTTAAGAGATTATTCTCTCCAAAAGACTTCTCATACGTTTCGGGGAGGAAATGTGGAGATACTGTATTATTAACCCTGGTACCTACTTAGGGCCGCGGTAGCCTAATGGTCAAGGTCGTGCACTAGCGGCCAGCGGTTTTCGTTCAGTCGCGGGTTCGATCCTTGGGCGCCAAAAGCCCGCCGTGTAGCCAGGGCTGATGCACGTTAAATATGTTCGGGTCCCAAAGTCCTCCCGTTGGCATGGTGTGGATGTTAGGAGAGGGGGGTGCCAGCTCAGGTGTCGTCCTTGTCACTTGATCGTGGCTCAAAATTACGAGGTCCGTTGCCAATAGTCCTCTTGTTGCTTCTAGAGCGATGTTAATAAAAACAACTAAAACTGGTACCTACTTAAAATTTGACTATGGTTCAAAATTATGAAACCCAATGACAACATTTTGTAGAGCCGTAGTAGCTCGGCGAGCAGAGTAATGTACTCGCGACCGAAGAGATGCGGGTTTCAGTCTTGTTCTTCGAAAGACTGTCTTGTCTTGTTTAAGGACTGATGCGTGTGACATCAATCAGGCTTCAAGTTTTTACATTGGCTAGTTGTGGAAATTAGGAGGGCGGAATACTTGCTGAGGTAAACCTCGCCACTTGTCCGTAGCTCAAAATTGCTACCCCTGTAATAATAGCTGGCCGCGATGTACCCTAGTGATATTTTTCTTTCCCATTTGATTTACTATGTTAAACACGGATGACGCGCCCCGAGATAAACTAACGATTCTTCCCTATTTTCGACCCTTCATCAACCCATTTTTGCCCTTTTTTCCAATTTTTTTTTCAGATATCTTTATCACAGTATCACCTCCTCCTCAAGGGTTTATCTTCAAGTACGTTCGGGAATCAAGGCCCTGGTTACCCTAGCGATCTTTCTCTATTTTCGACCCTCCTTCGTGTCAACCAATTTGTGCCTTTTCTTCTCGTCTAGACCACAGTTAAATCTTGTTTGGAGCAACATAGCAATATCTGGCTTTTGCCCCAATAAGTTTTACTTCCTCACATCCTCCTCTGGAATCAAGGCCCTGTGACACCCTATTGCAATTTTTCTTTCCTATGGGGTTTACTGGCTTTGATAAACACGGGTGGTCCGCCCTTGGGATACACTAGTGATCCTTACCCATTTTCGATCCTTCTTTGAGTTAACCGTGGCCGCGGTAGCTTAGCCTCGCGGCCTGCGGATTTCGTGGGGTCCAGCCGGCGGAGTCGTGGGTTCGATCCTGATGCTACTGAAGACCCACCGTGTAGCTGGTACTGATGCACTTTAAATCTGTCGGGGCCCAAAGTCCACCCGATGACGTGGTGTGGAAGTTAGGAGAGGGGGTGTCAGCTCAGGTGCCGTCCTCGTCACTTGACCGAGCTTCAAAATTACGAGGTCCGTCGCCAGTAGCACTCCCGGGATACCCTAGCGATCCTTCTCTATTTTCGACCCTCCTTCTTGTCAACCATTTTTACCTTTTTTTTCAACTTCACGTCTAGACCACAGTTTAGTCTTGTTTGGCGCAGCATAGCCATATCTGGCTCTTGCGCCAATAAACTTTACATTCACTCACTCACTCACCGTCGCCAGTAGCCCTCGTGTTGCTTCTAGTGCGACGTTAATAAAAACTAAACTAAACAGGTGTTGCCCTCGTCACTTGACCGAGGTTCAAAATTACGAAGACCGTCGCCAACAGTCTTCGTGTCGCTTCTCAGTGCGATGATAATAAACAATCGCATTGTTGCATTATTGACATATTTGGCTCCTGCGCCCTAAGCAACACTTTTCGTTTCTCCCTCTGTTGCAATAGCTCTCGTGTTATTTCTAATTAAATGTAAATAAATACTCAGCCAACTCTGTTTCTTAGTTTTAGTGCGTTTCAATAAAAACAACATCTGCACTTCTAACTATTCAGACGTTTGCGCAACATTGCGCTTTAGAACCACTCTGACAGGCTAATGAAACAAAACAAATATTTCTCTTATATGTTTTGAAATCAGGACTTGAATCGGGGATTCGTTTCGAACATTGCTGGCCGTAAAGCTAGGTAAAAGCGGTCTCAACAACTACAAATGTTAATTCACTTCAGTAATTATTATATTTATCGGATCTAATTTATTACTGTGCAAGAAAAAAAATACATCTTTAATACTTAATTTGGATAGATCTTTTGAAAAATTAAAAAGTATGTGCCAAAGATTAAACTATTTGTAAGTACGAGCACACATTTCTTGATATACTTCTTGAATTCGCGTGTTAAATAGAGCGCATGCCGAAAATACCCATAACTGGATAAACTGATATAATATATATCAGTAATATAATTGGACAAGATTTCAAGGTAGCCGAGTGCTCACGATCGACTTTGCGTCCCTCATTAATGTGTGTGTTTTGCTACTGTTTTTTATTACTTTTTTATTTTTGCTTTTTGTGTATTTTCTTTTCAATTTCCATTTTTGGATTTCAGTTTTGAGAATTTTTTTCAGTGGTGATCAGTTTTTTTGTTGTTGATGTTATAGCCATTTAATATATTTATTGAAAGGGATGATTAGAATAGCCTGTTATTTCTTGTTCAATATATTTTCTATTCTTGTCTTTTCAAAGAATTTCTTTATAGTTAGATTTTTCAAATTTCATATTTTTATTTACTAATATATATATATATATATATATATATATATATATATATATATATATATATATATATATATATATACTTTGAGAAAAGATCTATGTCTTTCTTTCGTAACCAAAAATGAAATCTGCTGACTAAATTACGTTACGTCTAATTAGAAAAGATTAGAAATGTTTCTTTTCACTAAGTGCACACTTTTCTTATGTTCTTCCCCTCCCCCTCAAATGAGAAGTTTTCTGTCGTACTGGGGGGGGGGGAATGTGTATTCCGCATGAGCTTGATGTTGCATGTCTGTATTTTAATTGTTTGCTTATGATATTTTCCTTTTTTAGTAGTAAAAAAAAGAGAGTGCTTCAAGTTTGACGTTTTTCATCCCTCTAAACTGAACTCTGAACGAAACATAAAAGTTAATTGAGAATGAGAGGAAAAAATCACATTGTTATGAGCAATGAAAATTAATTAATGATAATTATGTACTCATATAAATCGCATTTTAGTTTTCACTCAATTGGACATTTAACCTTCCTTTAATAGTCTGGGTCTCAAAGTTAAATGATCTTTTAGATTAAAAATAGGATTTAAATTAACTTCCAAATCATGTATTAGTAGTTTTTTTTATTATTATTATTAATGATTATTATAAGAAGTGGAAGATTTCACCATGTGCAAGCGAAATTATTTAAATGCCCTACAAATTAGTGTTAAAAGTGAACTGATTTCTCAGTGTATAAAAATTCTCTCCCCTTCATGAACTGATGACAGCTGTTCTCAATAGTTGGAACCGAGAACTTTCGAGATCGACTCTATAAGAGGAAATTTGAAGAAAACTTTTTTTTCCCCATACTGCTCCGATTAATATTCAGATTTATTCCTATAACTGTCACACGTTCGTTTTCACAACTCTTTGAGGAAACTCATTGCCAAAAATTACGTTGAGAAATCCAGTTTCACTTATACACTTTTCTGTAAAAGTTTCTGCCTATGTAACACTCCTCTTTTGTTTGAGTGGATGAATATGTTAAAAAAATAAAACCGTGTTTTACATTTCTCCCTTTTTAAACACCTCTAGGAACTGTACTTGCGATTTGAAGAGCAGCTCCCATAATTGCTACGTTCACATTCTCCTTGCCGAAATAATTACAACCTATTCTCGGAATTAAATGGATACAACAAGTTGCAGCGCTATGTTAATTTTCCTCGCGTGCCGCTGTGACAACCCGCTACCGTCGATTTCTTCGCTCGATCGATTTTATTCCCGAGGGGATTCACAGCGCATGCGTGACACATATCGAATCGTTCTTGGATTGAATCGTATTCACGATGCGAAAACTTTTTTGTGTTTTGAAGTTCAAAGAAAATAATTATATGTTTGTTACTTTTAAAAATCTATGTACTTTGAAAATGCAATCCACTTAATTACTATTGATTAGTTGTGTGCTCATTCAATTGAATGAAAATATGGTTTTTTTAGCGGTTTTCAGCTTGCAATGTCGTTGAAAAGAGTTATATTCATATTCCTTTCTCCTTAAACTGTAGAATGCAAGTAGAATCTCGTTAAACGTAAAATTTTTTCAATAGTAAAATAATGAACTATGTAACTTTCACAGCATAATATAACATGGATTTAAAATTAGAAGCCATTATTTCCTACATGTACATATATTTGCCGAACAAATTCCTGAACAAAGAATCCAAATGAAACAAATTAACATCACTGTGGGATAGATACATGAATTTAATAATTACGTTGCAGAGAGGCATTAAAAATATCAGATAGTTATGCAAATGCATCCAAAACTGATTGACTGAATTTTCCGAAGAATGTTTAGTGCTTGAATCATAAATACAGTAAAAGAATACTAATCTTATTTTTCTCTTTTCAAATTAAGGGCAGATTTTTTTTTTTTTTTTTTTTTTTAAAGTAATATTGCACACAATTAGTGTTACATATTTTTAAGAATAAGTACTTACATTTAATAGGCTCAAAGCAACATTAACGAGTATAATACTCTAAAAATAGGGGGGGGGGGGTTAATTTACGGGGTTTTGAATTTTTTTTTCTAAAAGTACAACAAATGCATTTAATTAATTTATTATTTTCTAACGTTGCATTTCACTTCATTTGAGTTTCATCTTCAAATCCGAATTTAATTTGCATTGCTATACGAGTAAATTATCATTTTCTTTGTATAGAACTGAGAGGCAGGAAGTGAAAGAAAATGCTTTTTCTTTTCTAGAACCGTTACGTATTTGTAGTAAATATATGTATATATAATCAGCGAACAGACAGTTTGATAGCTGGTGTCTTATTTTCTCAAGATTTATTCATTTTATCTGTTCATCAATTTCCACACAAATGATGTATTGCTGTGTTTCGCAAACCATAGAATCATGCAGCTCTTCGAAGCCATTTCAAGCATTCCCCGAGAAAATTAAATACTCAATTAAAAACTATTGCAGAAGGAAAAATCAAGGCAATGTTACAATCACCAAACGCGATTTTTCTTAACCTTGAAAAGGTATGGGTGAAAAATCACCCCATGTAAATTGTTATTTTATTATTATTAAAAACCCGAATTACTGCTACGAGTAACACTAATTTTTCCTGTAATCGTTTATGACGTAAAGATCCGTTATCATAAAATTATATGTACTTCATTCATTACCTGCACAATAAAGAGAATTGATCTGGGGTGATATTTCATCTATGGTACTGAAAGTGTTTGAAAATTACTTCGAGAAGTTTTAATTTGCTGCAAAGTGCCGTAGTTATGTAACTTTTGTTAATATTTTTTTTTTTTTCGCAATGCTGCAAAGGACATCGGAAACATTACCTGGTAATATTACCAATTGGAAATTAGGATTTTCTCTCATAGAACCATTTCTTAAGGAATAAATTTGTATTTGGCACATAATCTGAGGGAAATATTACAAATACGTGAAGAGAACCTTGAGCAAACAACGTCAATCCCTCCACCACATCTAACGAGGAATACGTTGCGTATGTGGAAGGAAAGAAGATTGAAAATATACTGCGAGATGCACAATATATACCAACTTCATTTGTAAAAGGTACCGCAATATAATTTGCAATAACTACAAAAAATAAATTATATAATTTTCATGAAATATGTAATTTTTATATAATATATTCAAGCTAATTTATATATCTTTATTAAATTATAAAATAATTTTTTTTTACTGGAGTGAAAACATCCATGGTACCGTTTACGTCTTAGGAATGTATTTCTCAAAGAACCAGTTGCCCGGGGCATCTTTTTCTCTGTATACGTTTAATAACGAAGGGGGGAAAAAAGCCGCAAAAAAGCGAAGTAAAAATCATTCCAGGGAGCGGATTATAAAGGTACAGAAAGAATTTAGTCGCGTCTCTAAAAAGTGGGGAGAGAGAGTAAGTGACTCTCTCTGTGAGCGTATCTGTAAACACCGTCAAAATGAGTTTTTAAATACCTTTCAATGGTTCGAAAAATTCCGAATCTTTGTCAAAGATGAATATTCGGGCCTAAAAGTGAGAGCTCTAAATAAAATATTTTCCACGTCACATCTTTGTGAGGCATTATTTTACTCATACAACAACGGCTAATATTGAAACAAACAAACAAAAAGTTCTAATCAAAGTTTTGAAAAGAACAGATTTAGCCACCTAAGGTGGGTTTTTTTTTTTTATAAATATTATTAAATTACTCAGTTAAATATAAGAATTAAAGTAAATGATGAAATATCGAGAAACGGGCAATAGTAAACTTTTCCGATATTAAAATTAAAGCAAATGATAAATTGTATTAAATTTAATTTTTTTTTTTTGCTAAAAATAATTAAAATTGAAGCAAACGATAAAAAAATTGAGAAAGTGATTTGTTACGCCAAACGTTATCTGGTATGCCAAAAAATGTCCCACCTAAAACAATAACACCTTAGGTGGCTAAAAAAGGGACTGCATGGGATATTTAGTTAATGAAATGCGAATAGCGTTCCTTTGTTCGTCCCAATACCTCGGAAATATGAAAGATCCCCAATATGTGCTACATATAAATTTGAGAAATTTTTAAGGCCTACAATTTTAAGAGGTTTTATGTATGTGCATCAGTTAATGTCGGTATTTTGTTCATTTATAAAAGTAACACTTTAAAGCAGGGGTGGCCTACCCCGTATCCACATGTGCTTGCGACACAGTTCAGTTTTACGCCTCTTTTAATAATGGAACTATTTTTGCGAGAAATGTCTATTTTTTTCTTTCGAACCTAGGTTTAAGAAAGACATGTTACCTTTACTTTAAAGTTTGTTATGTTTTCAAAATATTCTGCGCAAAAAAAATGTGAAAGTTTTGTGTTCCCCGACAAAAAAGATTGAGAACCATTGATAACTATGTGTTGCAAACTTTTCTTCACAACTTAATTTTTTTTTTATCTTGTTAAAATTTTTTATCTTTGGAGTTTAAGTCTTCAAATTAGAACGAAAGATGAAAAAAAAAAAAAAAAAAAAAAAAAAAAAGAATGTTGACAATAATACCTCAAAACAAAGAAGCTTTCATTAAAATGTGTTCGGTATAAATCAGTAATTATATTTTCCATTAAAAGAGCGTTTTGCGTGGGTTAAAATGTCGTTTAAAATATTTCAAGAATAGCAATGGAGTATAATGTCTCTCAGTTTCGGAAAACTCTTCGATAAATTTGTGTTCACAAACTAAAAAAGAACGACGAGGAAACATATTAATATCGATTTTCCGAGAATATTCCCAACTAATGGCAAAGCAAAGGAAGGCGTGAAATATTCCAACTTAAAATCGGAAACGAAAGCGGAAAGTGGTGTCCTTGATAAGCGACTCGTCTCGTCTTTTCAAGGACACGCTATGTTAATGACACTGTCTGGTCGTCGTTTCTTCCGTCGAAACACCCACATTTAAATAGCTCCCGAGTTGTTCACGGATCACTCGAGTTGTTCAACGAGTTTAGCTTGTATTTTACGAATTGTGAATGTTAATTGTGGGGGAGCATTTTTATATTTTCTTTTTTGAATCGAATTCATTAAAAATATGCATTAATTTTAAATTTTAGAATGAAGATTTATCTAAGTCTTGTGAAAATCAAATTGCAATTTTTGTAAATTTATTTGAATGTATTTCGGTCGCTTATGGTTTGGAGGGGGGATAAGTGTGGTATGAGAGGTAATGAATTTGTCTAATTATTCTATGATAAATACTTTATTATTATTTAATATTACATTATTAGCCACTCAAAGGGTTATTGTTTTAGTTAGATCTCTTTTGGCGTACTAGATCACTTTTCAATTTTTTATCGTTTGCTTCAATTTTAATTACATTTAGCTTAAATATATTCAATTTAATAATTTATCGTTTGCCTTAATTTTAATATCGGGAAAGTTTACTATTGTCCATTTCTCGATATTTCATCGTTTACTTTGATACTTATATTTAAATGAATATTAATTATAAGAAAAAAAACGCGCTTTTGGTGACTAAATCTATTATTTGCAAAACTATGCATAGAACGTTTTATTATTATTATTTAAACTGGACTCATTGGTCCATATCCAGTAGCTAATTATTTTAATTCACTACCAGGAGTAGCCAGAATTCATTTAAGTAAAGTTTCATGAGGTATATACCTTTCGTCTTGTGTATCCAAAAATTAAGCTTTGCCTGTCAAGCGGCTTAATTTACGCAGAAATCAATAACATTGTTTTCACTTACGTTGCACTGAGAAGCGACACGAAGGCTATTGGCGACATCTCTCGTCAGTTTGAATCTTAGTGAAGGGGTGAAGATGACACCCGAGCTGACATCTCTCTCCCAAATTTCCACACCACGCCATCGGGAGAACTTAGTACTTCGGCCAGATCCAACGAGCATCAACCCCGCCACACGGCAGGTCTGGCTCGACCCCCTCCCCCTCGGCGAAAACAACGATGGCCGCTAACGACTAAGCTACCACAATTAATGCAGAAATCAACCTTAAATGCTTGATTAACGTGTCATTTCATATTTTATCTGCCTAAGAGTCTTCGTTAAAAGATTTGCTATACGTCATCATATCCTGTTACTCGATGTTGGTCTTCTGTCACTTCTTTCACACTTCAAGTAGTTAGCTGAAAGTGAAGAGAGACATTACTTACTTAAAATAGCGCAGAATAACTATTTACTTCAAGATAAGTATTTAATGTCTTTTAATCTCTCACTCTTGAACTGAACGTTTCCTATCTCTATAAGAATCACTGTCTCCCAGCAATCCTATCAAACAAATTTAATTTAATGTCGAGAATTTGTTTGTTCCGAGAAAGGTTGAACTTTGGGATATATAAGAAAGATAATACATATGCCACGGGATCGATAAGGATATAATATAATTAGCATATCCAAGGGGTTGACACTGGTTCCCACCTCAACTCAACAAGTCCTAAGTTTTTATTATTTTTAGACTTGTTATAAAAGTCCATTTTCTTGTACTTGATCGATAAATTTTCTTTAATATTTAATTTATTAAGATATTATTAAATTGGATTTTTTTTATTCGTGAAGGCTGTCTTCGAGAATATGACCCGAAATTGGAATATTTTTTTCCGGTTAAAAAAGCTCTCGGACATTAATTTTATATTCTGGCTTCGCTATTTTTTTTAGAGAGCAGCATATTTTATAATATACTACTCATTGCTATCCGAATCAATTTTCTGGTGTAAAATGTGATCCATATATCGTCTCTTGAGCATTATAGAACAAGGACATTTAAACATTATGTTAGAAATAAATATTCTTCACGTGAAAAATTGCTTTCTTTTAGAGTATTCTTAAATTTTCAGAATACTGCATCATAGTCGGATGCATATGTTACAACGTGGCACTCTTTTCTGATAACTGTTTTCTATCCGCAAATGTGTTCGAAATTTCGATCAGGTTCTTTGACATTAGGCGGATACGGCTTCAACTTGTAGCATGTTATTTCTTTTAAAGTATGAGCTTTCTGTAAACGAAGACATCTTTTACAAAAAACTAATTTAAATGCAATTTATATGTGAAATATCTTTCTTTTAAAAAAAAAATTCATTATGAAATTTTTTTATCCTTGAGAGCCAGTTAAATGACTGTCTTAAATGCTAAAAAAGAATCCCTTTCATAAAATAACCTGTCTTAAGTATACTATCATTTTATATTTCCTTCTGAAGAGTTAAAAGGATTTTATTTAGCCAATGAAGTGGATCTATAGTTATGATTTGTCGAAGGAAATGGGGGAGTAGAGAAACGAAGATAACGAGAAGAAAATTTAAATCGAGCAACATCCACAAGTCTGGAGGGCAGTTTGATTTGAAGTAGTTGAAAATGTTACTGAAATAACTGAATATGTCCCACTGACAAACCGAGGGCACTGACACATTTACAGCTCACCTGCTGGTTGCAGGTATCGTGTGACGTATGCCCTCCTGACGTTTCTCATCCATAAATTAAAAGAAAAATCATTTTAATGCGATGCTTCTTGCTCCTTCATTATTGACATACGGTTTTCAGCGAGATTCTTTTATCCCTACCCGGATGTTATTTTAGAAAGTTCTTTGGAATAGTTAATCATTCGATGGTTAAGATATCAGTAGAAAAAAAAACATTCCTATTTTTAAATAATTCGATCTAAAAACCAACGTTTTTAAAAACAACGTTTTTATATGGTGGCAAAGTTTATTAAAGAAAATTATTGAAATATTAGTTAAAACTGTTAGTTATTTTTTAACTTTAAAATTTACTTAAAAAGAGACATTTGTGAGTGTATTAAAAAATTCATAATACTCATAAAATCAAAACATGCATTTGAAAGTTTGTAAGACATTCTATTAAAAAAAAATGGGAACCAGAATTCAGAAAAAATTATTGTGATAAGACACGGCGCCAAATATTGGAATCTTTCTTTCTTGCGAATGATTACTGACTGAAAGTCAGCAACCCTTACTATCTCCCCTTTGTGAGTTTTACGATACCTCATGTGGCATATGAGGAGTTTCCGGTGTTCCTAGAGGAGGAAAGAAATTTTTTTCCTGAATCCTAAAAGCGCCGAGGGGAAAGAATATTTTGACTTAATAAGATATTAGTTAAAACTTGTCGCAAATGTCTAAATATTGCATTGTTAGGCAAGTAAGAACAGTTCCCAATATTTCAAAGCTCTAGCTTGATGGGAAGTTGGTTAAATTAACGATCAAAAATTTGATGACACACACACACACACCAAGTGAAATTCAGAAAAACGTTGTAAAAAGAGCAGACAGAACGATACAAACTAGGGAGAATGGGGAATATTAATTTTTTTATGTTAAAAATATAAGCAGAAACGAAGCTTTGCATATTTAAATACAAACTAATGATATAATTTAATTGATGACAAACAAATGCGTTCAAATAGATTACTGATTTTATTGCCACCAACTGGCAAAATAATAAAAAAAATTTCAAGAATGAAAATATTTTACTGCTGAGCGGTACAATGAATTGTATTTTATATTGATGAGCAATTATGAATGCGTGTTGCATATCTCATAAGTTTTACGTAATTTAAATTGTGTACAAATAACGCGATAACCTGAAATAATCTGAGCGAGAAAATGTGTAATATTAGTACATAGAAAAAAACCACTACTGAATTTTAAAAAAAAAATTTAATTCCTAAACTTAATATTTATTCACACATGAGACGGTTAATAATTTTTTATGTTCTAATACACTCGTTCTACTTCAAAATTTCAGAATGTTATTCCGATAACCAATTTACAAGGAAACTATGCTGGAATGTGTATCTATCTTTAGTAAACACGGGCGACGCACCCCCGGGTTTCCCTAGCGATCCTTCTCTTTTTTCGACCTTCCTTCTTGTCAACCAATTTTTGTCTTTTTCAATTTTTTTCACATCTAGACCACAGTTAAATCTTGTTTAGGGCAGCATAGCCTCGTCTGGTTCTTGCTTCAATAACCTTCACATTCACACACACACATTCACATACGCTTGTGTATCTATATTTATTCTATTCACAGTTAATTGTTGTTAATTTCCAGTTCGATAAGCAAAATTCATTATTATTAAGAAACTTTTACTCAAATATTATGTCACAATCATATAAGTTGATTCTTGGATTTTATTGTAATTTGTGCATTTTAACGTTTCTATATTCATTAAAAACCGTGCACCTAATTGCAGATAGACAGTAGTGAAAATTCAAGTATTATTTTACACAAAAATCTTTGAAAATTATGTTTGATAAATAAATGCAATAAAAAAAATACGAATATGCTGATAAAAAATGTAATTTTTTAAACAGTTTGATGGTTTGATTTTGTTCATGAATTTTTAAATAACTTTCATTACGTATATATATTATTACATCAGTCACAAACAATCAAATCCAATAAAGAGTGAAAAATTGTTTTAAATGGACCATCATATCAGTTTCGGCTCTTTAATTTAAATAGAAAACAATCGATTTCTGCGGAGATAATTTCAATTTTGCAATTCAGCAAACAACATTCAAACAATGTCAATGTAATTTCGGTAACTGGTAATGAGCTTCTGGGATTCAGCCAAAATTACTCCTACACAATGATTCACGCTGCATAATTAAATTCAATGTTTACATGTAACGTAATGTAGTTTAAAATAAGCCTTGTAGAGTGGTGAATGAGATCGGTGTTCGGGATTTATATTATATGAATTATTTATTTTGCACACAAAGCTAGAGAGAAATAGTTTTAAATATGAAATCCATATCGCTTGATTAATTTTTGTATCACAAATATTTATTTCTTAGAGAATGAAACGAACGGCAAAATTTCCAAATGTAAGACAACTTTTTTCCTGTGGTCGCGGTAGCCTAGTGGTCAGGATTGCGAACTAGCGACAGGTGTTGTTTTCGTCGAGTCGTGTGTTAGAGCCCTGATGCCGCTAAAGATAAATCGGGTCGATTAATGTGGATCTGTCCCTGCACGAGACCCGTGTGGGGACCGGGGATGACAGAATAGTCTCACTGTAGCTCATGCATGTCGTAAGAGGCGACTCAAATGGGTACCCAGCGTCTGGGGGTATAGCCGGGCACCCTGCCCCTGGGGATTATATCAGGGGACCTCAGGGACTTGCCTTCTTCAGGTAAGTACGGGCATCATGACCCCGAGGCACCTTAGTGATCTTTTTCTTTCCCATGGGGTTTACTGTCTTTGGTAAACACGGGTGACGCACTCCCGGGATACCCTAGCGATCCTTCTCTATTTTCGACCCTCTTTCTTGTCAACCATTTTTACCTTTTTTCACCTTCACGTCTAGACCACAGTTTAATCTTGTTTGGTGCAGCATAGCCATATCTGGCTCTTGCGCCAATAAACTTTACATTCACTCACTCACTCACTCACTGTCCCTGCACGATAAATTTGGTCGAGGTACCAAGTCCTCCCGTTAGCGTGGAAGTTTGGAGAGAGAGGCGCCAGCTCGGGTGTCGTCCTCGTCACTTGACTGAAGCTCAAAATTACGAGGTCCGTCATCAGTACCCCTCGTGTCTCTTCTAAATGCGACTAAAAAAGCAATTACAGCACGACAACTTTTTTTTTTTTGATTTTAGGAAAGGGGTCTCCTTTTTTTTTTTTTTTTTTTTTAAAAATCAATTAAACCCCTTAAAATTTTTTTTTTTTTTTTTTTTGAATGGGGTTTCTTTTTTTTTTTTTTTTTTTTTAATCATTCAATTAAATAATTTACGTATATGGTTGAATTTTGATAGCGGATTTCTCAAAATATCTCATTACAATTTAAAAATGAATGACAATATATAAAGCATGGATATCAATTGGAAACTTGATAAAGTTTCGTGGCACTTATTTTACATTTTTAATCGCTTAATTTGTTGAATATATTAACACAATTCGAAGCACTGAATTCCAGTCACGTTCATAGAAAGACTCCGTTTAATTTTCAAGCGTTACTTCCTTGTATTCGAAGTTTGATAACTAAAATGACGAGACTCGACGTTTTCAAAAAAAGAAATGCGGATGTCAAGATCAAAACACGGAGAAAAGGGTCGCTGAGAAAACAAACAAACCGCTTAATAGTCTGGAAGTGAAAAGTTACCAGACAGTTTACTTAAGTGATGTTCTTTGAGAATGGTATATTTTTAACTCTTAATTACTCTGCGTCAATTTAGAGCATGCTGGATCATTAAAGTATTTTAGCTTTTATTCAGATAGATGTTTGGATCGATCTTGTTCGTTGTCTTTTACGAGTTTGCACAAAAAGGCACTCCACATTTGTGTTGAAATCTATCACTTATTTAAGTATTTTAAGATGTATATTTGTCATAAGAAATGTTAAGCGAATTGCTTAAAAAATTAATTTTGTCAAGATATTAACAGATTTTGCCCATAAGCCGGGGGAAGAAAGGATTACCTTAATAAAATAAATTCGATTTTACCTATTCATTTTCTCACGAGTGGCCGCTGTAGCCTAGTGGTCATGGCCGCGGACTCACGGCCGGTGGTTTTCTTCGAGTTGGGGTTCGAGCCTTGATGGCACTTTAGATCTGTCGCGTAGCCGGAGCACGTTGAAACTGCTGAGGCTCAAAGTCCTCCCGATGTCGTGGAGTGGAAGATAGAAGAGGGAGGGGTCAGCTCAGGTGTCGTTCTCGTCACGTAACCGAATTTCAAAATTACGAGATCCGTCACCAACAGCCCTCCTGTTGATACTCTATCTCTAAATTTTCGACTTTGCAAAGTATCCAGCTAAAAAAAAATCGCTAAATAATCTCGGCTCTCGATTTTATAACTTTTTTACTCTTCTTGGTTACTCTATTCTCAGTAGTTACAGAAGTTATATAATCAAGAGACAAAACAGTATCACTCAACACCTAATTTCAAACAACTTTGGAACGTCGCGCGGAACACATAGGCTCTTTGTGCGCTCTTTTCTCTGAAAAATAAATTTATTCCCAACTGTTGTGCCGCTCTGTACCTTGGGTATTTTTCCCCACCCAAACAGGACCTTGGCAGAGTTGCAAAATTACTTCATGGAAGAAAGAGGGCAAGATGCAGAAATAAACGCAACTAAACAAAAATCACTGCCATTGCTAAAGACTCGTTACAGAGTACGGACAAATGAATGGTGTTTGAAACTTAGTATGTTGAAAGTATAGTAGTATCTTTCGTGAAGAAAAAAAAAAAAGATAAATATTTGTTTATATGGTTGGAATTATAAAGAAGGCTTCTTATTAAATAGTAAGTCTAATGAAATGCCATTGATGTGTTACATAGTTAAGTATTTTTAAAATTAAGATTTAGGCACTGTATTTTTAGAATAGCATTTTAAATAATTTATAAACTTTTTAAAATAAGCATTTGTACAACGCTATGACTAGTATGGTCAATAGTCATGTAAAGTTATAATTGTTTGTTAAACCACATTTTTTATTTATTAAAGTACAAATAAAAATGTTCGTATTTCAACAGTATTTTCATCTCTGCACGGTATTACTTTGTTTCCCCCATCCCTGTTTGTATTTAAAAAAATTTTCAATTAACGTAAATAACTCTTTGTTTGTATAAGTGGATAATTTAACTTGCTGTAAAGAAAAAATTGTGTAATCGAGGTAAATATTAGTGAAAACATTCTAACTATGTTTTGATAAACATTGTATTTAATATAGTTGTATTTATTTTTTTAAAAAAAATTGCATTTTATTTTATTATAGTGAAAATGAAATTCGACAACTGTAATGAAATAAAATTATGAAATGGAAACAAAGATATTCCACATAAAAATAATTACAAATTCTGTTATTAATTTTGTTTCATTTTTTTTTTAATTCTAAAATTTTTATTTTCATTTTATTAATTTATTATTTTATCTGATAAAATAAAGTCAAACGCTATACACATGTTGTATTGTATGCATTACACACGACTTGATGTTATTTTTAATGAAAGTATTAGTTGACATTTACGGGTATAAGAAACACACACACACATTATATATATATATATATATATATATATATATATATATATATATATAATGTGTGTGTGTTTGAATAAAAACATTGCGTATCGAGACAAAGATTCTACTTCGCAGCATTACTGTAATTCGTGTAACATTCTTCTGAATCTCAATAGATTTTTGGAATTTTCTTTTCTTTCCTTTTTCTTTTTTTTTCTTCTTTTTTTTTTTTTTTTTTTTTTTTTTTTTTTTTAAGGTGGGAAAATTTTAAAAATTTTAAAAAAAAAAAAAAAAAAAAAATGAATTAATATTAAAGCGTAAAATAATAATTCAGTTTCTTTCTGTGGTTGATAATATTATAAATCGTTTTGCATATTTAGAGCATTCAATTTGCTAAGATTTGGTATAATTTTTAATTTATATCCGCTTAGGATAGTTAAAAGTTGTGCTATTAATAATTATACTTCAATCTTATACAATGACAGGTGTGTCTAATTGTTGTTCTATCAAGTTCATTTTGAACTAAAGGTCTGGGTTTTTTACTTCTGGCCATTTCATCGGTTATTTTTGGACAAGTTCTTTGAAAGTGCAATTTAATAATTTTTGAGTCACAAATATGGTTAAGTTTTTCTCGAAAGATCTATCAAAAGGGTCAAGCAAATATTACTTATTATAATGTTTGGTGTTCAAACATTATAATAAGTAATAATTTTAAGAAAACAATCACTTAAAATGGTTCTAAATATTTAATGCGAAGCATAACTCATGCGGTAAAATGTAGCATAATTTTTTTTAAATCTCAATTTTTCAAAGATATAATAGTTAATTTTATATCTTAATAAATTGGCTATTATACCTTTAAAAAATAATTCCTAAGAATCCAAAATCATTTCTAAAAAAGTGCAAAAAAAATTTAAAAGGAAAAATAAAATAAATTACACCTTGATAAAAACTTCGTTTTTATTAAGGTGTCGCAGATTACTTCAAGCACTTTCAATTGATAAACTATATTAAAATATTCAGCGAGATTATCCATTTCTTTATCATTTTTTCAGAACTTTATTGTTAAATATCTTAGAAAATTGTAATATGTATGGTAATATAAAATTGTTTATATTTTCTTGTTTGTTCATTTGAATTACATTGACATTGCCTGGTCCCCGCATAAATAACAAGTAATTTCAATGACATATACATAGTTTCAAATACTTTTCTCAAAAAAGAAAAAGAAAGAAAAGAAAATCTTGTTATTTATTTTGCTAGGGCCTTGATTTTCTATTTCTTTATATTTTGTAAAAGTCAAATTTTATTAGTCTTTAGAGATAAGTATTTCTTTACTTTATCCAAATCTCAGGCCTTTCTCGTTTTATCCTTAATTCCTGTAACTTTAAAACCTTATTTATGATTGTAATCTCTGGATAATTTTTTTTATAAAAAAAAAAATGAAACCGATTGAGAGAAAAAAACAACTTACCAGCTCGTAATCAAAAAAAAAACTTCGGGATTAACCTAGTACTTAAAACAACTTTTATTCTGAGATCGAACTTCTATCATTGCAGAAGAAATCCGCAGAAGACATGGCCGGTCTTGATCCCGCAAACCTATGCAAGCAGACACTCAAAAAGTATATGTCTTTACCCCAACCTAAAGACAAGATACAATGTACCTACGTCTGGATTGATGGAACAGGCGAAAATGTAAGATGCAAGACGAAAACATTGGATTTTATTCCAAAACAAGCTTCGGGTAAGTTTGATGGTTTATTCTTAATCTTAGAAGGATATGGGTGCATTCAGGATAGAGAGACATAGTGATTTATTACCAACAGACCGGCATATTGTAATGCAATAATATATAAATGGTGACAATAGAGTGGTGACAAGTAAAATACCGTTTTGTCTTTGAAAAACTGTCTTAGGGAAACATACACAAAGTAGCGTCATTTTGGGGGGAAATAAATTGTAATCTGGGGAAAATCGACAATTTCCATCCGGCAGCGCTGAACAAATGGCTCGTTCAACTATTTCTTTGCGAGATGTGGCTTGCAAAGGCAGTGTTGCTGGCCTCTTCTGCTGTATATTTTATAGAAGTAACGATAGAATAAATTGTCATGACAATTTAATTTGCAAAATTTATTCGTTGTACTTACAGTCAAATTCAAGTGATAGGAAGATTGTTACAATTTCAAAAAATTTAACTAAATACTTATCAGAGGTTTATTTTCTTTCGGTTAGTATGGGAATCATGCCCCTGTGTGGCAGCCTAATGATCTTCCTTTCTGATGGAGTTTATTGTCTTTGGTGAACACGGAGGACGTGTTCCAGGTTTCCCTAGCGACATTTTTCTATTTTCGACTCTTTTTCTTGTCAACCATTTTGTTTATTTATTCAAACATCTAGATCAAACCCTTACCTTGTTTGGCGCAGTATGGCGACATCTGGCTCTTGCGCCATTAAACTCCACTATCACTCACTTGTTTACTAAATATATCGGCTGCGGTAGCTTAATGATCATAATAGAGGACTCGCGGCCGGCAGTTTTTCGTCTATTCGTGGGCACGAGCCTCAATGCCACTAAAGACCCGCTGTGCAGCCGGAGCTGATGCACGTTAAATCTGTCGGTGCTCAAAGTCTTCCCGTTGGCATGGTGTGGAAGTTGTGGTGTGGCTACCAGCTGAGGTGTTGTCCTCGTCACTTGACCGAGGTTCAAAAGTACGGAGTCCGTCGCCAGTAGCCCTTTTGTTGCTTCTAGTCCAATGTTAATAAAACCAATTAATCAATCAAGTTTACTAAATAATAGTTTCACATCAATGTCTCCTCTCCTTCTATATATTTGCTATCACTTTTGCAGGTGATAGTAAATATATAGTTTTAACGAAGGGAGAGAGATTGTGGGGTGATGAGATTGTACATCCCGAATCTACGATGGTTTGCTCTTATGCAAAGGGCTGGTTGTCTAGGGGGGTAATTCCATTACAGGATTTCATGATCTCGTAGAAATTCAATGACGATACTTGCAGTAGTTTTACTTAAGTTTATTAGGAGAGATGAGATGGGAAATATTTACAATAGGAAATGACGAATTGACCAGTTCATCGGAGCCAAATAGATGGCTGCTTCATTTAACCCATATCGGCGAAGGGCACTGGAACGCTCTATGGCATTCGGAGTTTAATTCCGACGACGCGGGTAATGTGAAGGAGAAGAGAAGTGGAAAGTGGAGAACGAAAGGTCGCTCAATTTTGTGCTGGAATAGGTGGCGCTGCATGAGTTATCACATGACGCTGATTCGTGGTACTATCTATCGAGTATCTGAGGAACTGGTTATATAAATTTAGTTAAATAAAAATAGTTTTTTAGCATTACATTTTTTGTTTGGTTTTGTAAGCAACTAGTTTTATATCAAATGTATATTACTGTTGAAATATTATAGCGTCTGAGTATTTATTTTCTTAAGCCACAGTTTTAAAAAGATCTCTTTTAGTTTTGAAGTTGGTCTTTTCAATTATTTCAAATGTATCAAATGACACAGAACTTACATGCAAAATAATGTAACTTTAGTTAAAATTTTAGAGGGGGGGGAACGAGTTTTTTAATTAGAACCTTACAACTTTGAAAACTTGTATTGTCACGAGAAAAATATTTTGCGTTTGCAGGTTGTTGAAGTGCTCATTAAAACTTCATTTTTATTGGAGATACTTTTCTCATTATTTCACTATAAATTTTTATTTGCATTACTCTGTTTCTAATATTAATTTATAAACTTAAATATACAGTAAACGTAATAAAATAATATTCGTAACAACGAAGTTCATAAAAATATGAAAGTTCATATTAAAATAAAATGTATTATAGCATTCATTACAATATAGTTCTACTATGTCAAAGTTCTGTATGTATTTCTTTAGTTCATCTTTAATAATTCGAAATAAAAACTAACGTTTTTAAAAACAACGTTTTTATATGGTGGCAAAGTTTATTAAAAAAATTATTAAAATATTAGTTAAAACTGGTCGCAAATATCTAAATATTGCATTGTTAGGCGATTAAGAACGTTTCCCAAAATTTCAGAGCTCTAGCTTGATGGGAAGTTGATTAAATTAACAGTAGACAATTTGATGACACACTGATACACATACATACAGACACACACCAAATGAAATACATAACAACTTTAAAACTAACTAAAATTAATTAATCCGGTAAATTAAATGGTTGGAATACAGTTTAGTCAAACCACTCTTGGAGACAGGAATTATTTGGCGGTATTTTGCCAAATGTTGCTAAATTGGTCCGCGAAACGAACTTAACATTCAGCCAAAAAAAAAAAAAAAAAATTTCGCCAAGTTTGGCAATTATTCAAATTGCGCCAAGTGATTAGGCTAAACTGCATTATTTAAAAAAATATGAGTTAAAACTTGTCGCAAACATCTAAGTATTGCATTGTTAGGCGAGTACGAACGATTCCCAAAATTTCAAAGCTCTAGCTTGATGGGAAGTTGGTTAAATTAACGATCGAAAATCTGATGACACACACACACTCACACACACACACCAAGTGAAATTCAGAAAAACGTTGTAAAATAGTCATTGTGTTCAAGTTGTATCTGGATTATGCAACTGCACTGAAGCTTATTCTCTTATGCTTATTCTTATATTAAGACATGAAAAAGAGAACATTTTCAAACCATCTGGTCTGTGTAAATATGTCAAAACGCTGATTCAATATTGCATTCCATAATAAATTTAACCTTGCCTGTTGACATTTGTAACTGGCGATGCTAACTCATTTAAATATAAATAAAGATTGCCAATCTCATAGAAATGGCTAAATTTTCAGTCTTACATTCAATTTTCTTCAATAAAATTTAGCATTGAAAAAAAAAAAACATTCAACGACAAAAAAGTTTGCTCTTTTTTTGGCATAATTTAAGAATGCTATATTTGTATCAGTGATGATAAAATAATAACTGCACGTGCGAAGTGTTCAATTACTTTCTGAAAAATGGTGTACTTGAAATATGAATTTGAATTAAATTTCATATATTTTTCAATAAGCTTTGAAAAATTCGTTAATTTAGGAATTATATAGAATGACAAATTTCCTGTAATCTAACATACTCATTGAGAAAAACTTTTAAGTGTTTAGATTGTTGTGGATAATTTCTTTTCAAAGTAGATATGTATCGTTCCGCGATATATTGGTTAATTGCCGTTTGAAAAAGTCTAATTAGATTAATGATATCCGAATAACGTGCAGAAAATATTTGTTTTTTTCTAAAGAAAGCAGGTTTTCTGTTGGTTCAACGAGACCGGTTAGTTTATGTGCCAATGTCCCTTTATCGCTTAGAATCGTACATAAAATAAGGCATATATTTTTTTGAAAATTGCGATACTATAATATATCTAAATGGGGGGGGGGGGTGGAAAGGACAAACCTTTTCGAAAAGAAAAATATACATATTTAATCTATAACTATTTATAATTTATGTAAAATTCACACTTGAATCTAACTGTTTTCTTTTTGAAGCTTATTTTAAAATGGGTGAAAGAAAGATTTTCTTTATATGAAATATTCAACATTCTTAAGGGGCTGCGGTAATTTAATGGTGTTGATCACGAACTCATAGATGACGTTGCTTCCGTTGAAACATGGGTTCGAGCCTTGGTACAACTTAAGACCCTTGGTATAGCCAGGGCTGATGAGGGGCTCAAAATCCTCCCATTGACTTAATGGGGAAGTTCGGAGAAGGAGGTACTAACTCAGGTGTCGTCCGCGTCACTCGATCAAGGCTCATAATTGCGAGGTCCGTCGCCAATAGCCCTCGAGTTGTTTCTAAATACGACTTATATTAGCAATCAATCAATTAATATTGTTATGTTTTAGGGTTATTTTAAGAGCTGCTATTTCAAGTACCTAATGAATAAAAAGTAAACACTTTAGAGTTATTAAAAACAGTAACAGGGAAAAGACAGTATATATATATATATATATATATATATATATATAATCTATTTATTTTTCAGCATTACATTTAATTTTTTTTCTCCAAGAATTATCTGAATGTATGTTTCAGACCTTCCAATCTGGGATTACGATGGTTCCAGCACGTATCAGTCAGAGGGCTCGAATTCTGACGTATACCTGTATCCAGTGTCTATGTACAAGGATCCATTTAGGGGAGGAGACAACAAGCTTGTTCTCTGTGAGACTTACAGGTTCAACAAGAAGCCTACAGGTAAATTAATCCTTCCCTGCGGAATTGAGAAATAGACAAAGAAAAGGAAATGCGTTATAACTGTAAATATAAATATTAAATTTTATAAAAATAAGTATTAAAATTTTTGAGATTAATTTTTACTGAAAATTTGGCTCGAATATCAACTGATATTCCTAAAAAAAAAGAAAAAGTATGTAGAAATAGCTTGGGAAAAGAAAAGAATTTTGAATTTTAAAGAGATCAGCAAATTTTTTTTCTTGGAAGAACAAAATAAAACAAATGAGATGTGTATATGGTTTCAAATAACTTCTGAGAAGTAATTCGTCTATTTTAAACCCATTGAAAGTGGAAAGCAGAAACAAAATAATTTCGTTTGTTACATAAATATCAAATTTATTTTTAGGAGTATATTTGAGGGAGGGGGAATGCAAAATCCCCCCAAACCTCATTTACATCTTTCTATTTACTTTATGTATACATATTCTGTACACAAGTGCAGCAACATTTTAACACTTTCCAATGGTCAAATTAATTTCTATCATTCGAGCAATTTTTTTTTCTAACAAAAATTTAGTTTTTATTTAAAAGTTTTTTTTTTAAAAAAAATAGATTCTTAGATATAGTGACGATTCAAAACTGGCATTAGGTAACTAAAAGCCAGGTCTTTGCGTAATACTCCTCCGTCTATCTGTTGGCCTTGACCCAACTTCCCTGAAAAGAGGAGCTCAATCCTTATTTTCCCGCGCTGTTGCCATGACAACAATCCCATCCCATCACGTTGACAACAAAACGGCTTCTGAGTTGTCGTTTAATGATCCGACAGCAGGCGGCAGCCATTTCATCCTTATTTCATTAGGTTGTTGTTCCAAACGATATTTTTACTTATCGTTTGGCAAATAGCAATAATGCATTCAAGTAATAATTCCCTTTATTTCCTTTTAATAAATCCCTTACAAAAACAAAAGATAGATCAATCTTGAAGGTGACCTAGAAAAATATTCTTTTTATCTTTTTGTTGATTTTTGTTACAGCTCCAAAAGCTACTTTGAACCAGTTTTTTGATTTAAAAATAGAAGTACAAATGTTAACGACATTTGTTTCGTTTTCGTATTCAGAAAATTATAAAGTATGTGATCATTTTTTATAAAAATAGAATTTTGCTTTTCACAGTTCATGAAAAACGAGAAAGAAATGATTTGTTGACCAGTTTGCTAAATATTTATTTTTGAAATAAATAGTTTCAAAAATAAATATTTAGCAAACTAATATTCGTTGAAACAATTTTTAAAAGAGGATTAAAAATGTAGAGAAAACTGTTCTGAGAAAAAACGAACTTTTTCTTGTTTTATGCATTTTTATATTACATAAAGCTTAATACCAATGCAATAAAAGTATTTTAGAGTTATATGTGATTAATTTTTAATTTGTGGTACGTATATATATATATATATATATAATATGAGGGTGGTGTACGTTAAGTCTGTCGAGGCTCCAAGACCTCCCATTGGCATATTTTGGAAGTTTGGAAAGGAAGGTGCCACCTCACATGTGTCGTCCTCTTCACTTGATCGAGGTTCAAAATTCCAAGGTTTGTCTCCTCAATAGCTTCGGAGTGTGTAATTTGTGTTTGTCTCGTGTTTTTAAGGCCATTACTTTTCAATCGATTTTAACAAGTGTTTGGCGCAGCATAGCCTACTTTGGCTCTTGCGCCATTAAACCCTACAATCACTCACTCGCTCAATAGCTTCGGATTACTTCTTGATGCGTAATTTACAAACACTCGCTAGCATCAAAGTTTACCCATAGTGGTATATAGAAGTTTCTAAAGAATAAATATTAGCTCAAAATCTTCTAACGAACGCGAGTTAGAATTGCTTGCAATATCACACATTTTTCAGAAAAAGAGACTTTTAAAAAAAATACTTGATATAACCTGAAAACTCTAAGGAAAAATATACTATTGTTTATTTCAGTGAAAAAGCACTTTTATTTTTAATAATTACTTAAAGTCAAGTTGGTAGTAAGATATTGTTATCTGGTTGGAAGATTTTTTTAAAATTTGGCATAATTTAATTAATTGCCATGTTTAATGTTCACAGATACCAACAAAAGGCACTCTCTTGTTCAAGCCATGGAAAAAGCTAAAGAATTTCAACCTTGGTTTGGAATAGAACAGGAATATACTTTATTAGATACTGATGGATACCCATTCGGTTGGCCAAAGAATGGATTTCCTGGACCCCAAGGTAATTTTATGTGTGAATTCAAATTATACTTCAGGAAAGACGTGAAATTTCATTTTTTTTACTGAAATATAGCAAAAAATATTTTGTAAATTTTTATATTTAATATGTGCTATATTGTCAAGTTTGAGATGTCAAGTTCCATAAATGTAATGCTATTTGAAGCACGTTTTAACTGGTATTGAAATCGAAGAATAATCCATGTTTTGAGTTTCGATGACGTGAAGAATATGAAAAACTGTTGCGTACTACGTTTAATTAGTTTTTGAAGTTCTTTAGTGTGATCCTTATTAGCGTGGTGTGGTAGCTCGGATATATCAGTTATTTTCCCTTCTTTGAAATCGTAGCTCAAAATTACGAGTTCAGTTATGAAAAGCTACCTAAATAATTTACAATAACGGGTGACGTTTTAGTGCAATAATTTTTTTTAAAAAAAATTCCAAATTCATTACATTCAATTAGCTATAAATTCATGATTCATTGTTAATTTTCATCGAACATTGAAATATATTATAACAATTTATTTAATGTCATATAAGATTGAAATATTTTGTAGTTTTCACGTTGAGAAAGGATATTGCTAAGAAAATTTCCTGGGTGTGTGGGAATGAAAATCAGTTCAACAAGGAGGATAACAACAAATGACTCTTCATTCACTAATCTTCAGGATGACACTCGGTTAACAGAGCTGGGACAGTGACAGCAGAAACAGATACACAGCACTTTTACGGCTCAGCAACACAGGTACAAGAGCAAAGCAGCATTTTTAAGGACAGTCACAGTTATAACAGCAACTTTCAGATCACAAGCTTATTAGTTCTCGCTGTTGACAACCTCCGCAATAATACTCTGCACTTCTAGGGCAAGCTCCGACAATCCCCGGGAGATGCACGCTACTTCTCCGCAAATTCATCCGACACGCTTCACTTCCAAGCGCCGACAGCTTCCAGTCGATTTTACAACCGACCCAGAGATCCCAAAGAGACGTGCTTCTGAAGACACACTGATTCCCTGTCTCTCAGACTTTCGGTCGACGTATTTATACCTCTTCTTGGCGGGGCGTGACGTCACATCGAAAGTTCATGAGAAGTCCGTAACATTCTTTCCAATCGATATTTCGCCTAAGTTCCAGTACATTCGGTATATTTTCCATTTCTCGCCAAGTCGCCATAATGGTTGCCAAGGTCTAGGAATTGTTTAACCTTCCTTTGACGACTGATGATATGTCCGTAAATGTTATTTTTCCTTCACAAGAGAGTCCTTGTAGGGAAGTGCAATTTCACTGATTAGTCGTAAATACAATCAACTAACACGTGTCGTTTTCAAGAATTCGCTTATTTTTACCTTCCGTATTTTCTAGGTCCTTACTATTGCGGAGTTGGAGCTACCAAAGCTTATGGAAGAGATATTGTTGAGGCACATTACAAAGCTTGTATGTATGCTGGAATCAATATCAGCGGAACCAACGCCGAAGTGATGCCTGCTCAAGTAAGTACAGCTTCAAAAAAATCAAGTTTTCTTCCTTTTCTTTTTTACTTGACGCTGTTTCAATGTGCTCTTTTTAGTTTTTACATTAATTCTTAATTGAATTCTTTCTAATATTTAATTCTTGTACAGGCCGTAATGAAAATAAAAATGGAGTATAGTAAGAAGAATATTTGAAAAGTGCATTAATCCTTATTTCACTAAGAATTTTTCCTATATACGAATCTACCATAACTTCTCATGTTCACCGTAAAATTTTTAACGATCGCGTTATAAAAATGCGCCCACCTAAAAACAAAGGACTTTTGATAACCAAAGAATTCTTTCAAATATTTTTCTAAATATTCTTGCAACACGTACGGCCATCTTAAAAAAGCCATTCCAAAAATCAATATTCTCACTAACCATTCCTCGTTAACCATTTTCCACCTGTTTTCCCAAAAGTCTAGATTATAGTTACACCTGATTTGGCGCTGCTTAGCCATATCTGGCTCTTGTGTCATTAAAATCCATTACTACTCACTCACAGTTTCACCTTATTTAGCGCATTATAGTGGTCGCGGTAGTCTGGTGGTCATGGTTGCGCGCCGGCGATTTTCGTCAAGTCGTGGGTTCAAGCCCTGATGCCACTGAAGATCCGTCGTGAAGCCGGAACTGATGCATGTTAAATCTGTCGGGGTCAAAGTCCTCTCGTTGGCCTGGTGTGGAAGTTTGGAGAGGGAGCTGCCATCTCAGGTTTCTTCTTCATTTGACCGACCCGTGTGGTGACCGGGTGTGAAAGAAAGTCCCACTGTAGCTCATGCATATCGTAAGAAGCATCTAAAATGGGTACCCAGTGTCAGGGGATTATGTCAGGGGACCCCAGGGACTTGCCTTCTTTAAGTAAGTACGGGTATCATGACCCCGAGGCACCTTAGTGATCTTTTCTTTCCCATGGGGTTTACTGTCTGTGGTAAACATTGGTGACGCATCCTGGGTTACCCTAGCGATTCTACTCTATTTTCGACTTACACACCCTTCTTGTCAACCAATTTCTGTCTTTTTTTTTTTTTTTTTCAATTTTTTCACATCTAGACCACAGTTAAATCTTATTTGGTGTAGCATAGCCACATCTGGATCTTGCGCCAATAACCCTCATATTCACTCACGCACTCATCATTTGACCCAAGTTCAAAATTACTAGGCCATCGCCAATATTCTTCGTGTTGTTTCTCAGTGCGATGTTAATAATCATATTGGGGCATTACAGACTTATTTGACTCCTGCTTCATAAACATCAATTTTTGTTTCTCACTCCATTGCAATAGCCGTCGTGTGGCCGCGGTAGCCTAGAGGTCATGGTTTCAGACTCATGGCCGGCGGTTTTCGTTCAGTCGCGGGTTCGAGCCTTGGCCTCCAAAGACCCGCCATATAGCCGGGGCTGAGGCACGTTAACTCTGTCTAGGCCCAAAGTCCTACCAGGTGCGTGGTGTGGAAGTTAGAAGAGGGGTGCCAGCTAGGGTGTCGTCCTCATCACTTAACAGAGATTCAAAATTGCGAGGTCCGTCGCCGATAGCCCTCGTGTTGCTTCTAGTGCGACGTTAATAAAAACTAAACTTTGTCTTTTTTTCAATTTTTCACGTCTAGACTGCAGTTAAATCATATTTGGCGCAGCATAGCCACATCTGGCTCTCTTGCCATTAAAATACTATCACTCACTCACTTGCGCCATTTAACACTCCACCCTCACTCACACACACTCGAACTTCAAAAGTACAACTCTTTATATATATATATATATATATATATATATATATATACAAAAAAAAAATTTAATATGACTTCCTACGAATGCATTGAAAAACGTCACTTTCATTGATAGTGGGAGTTCCAAGTAGGTCCATGTGAAGGCGTCTCTGCTGGGGATGAAGTATGGATGGCCAGATACATCCTCCACCAGATAGCCGAAGAATTTGGAGTTGTGGTGTCTTTTGATCCCAAGCCTATGCCTGGCAACTGGAATGGAGCTGGAGCTCACACCAACTTCAGCACAAAACAAATGCGAGAGCCCAATGGAATAAAGTAAGTCCGCTTAATGCTAAAATTATTTGAAATAGCACACAGGGATAAGCGAAAAAGATTCTTTGAGTACTTATTTTATGCTACACTTCTATTTTCGTTTACCTTATTACTACTTCTTATGGAAATACCTTAATTTAGACGAAAACTTCTTCCTTTGTTTAACTCTACAGTCATCTCAATACTTAATTAAATAGTCAATAAGTTCAAAATTATTATTAAAAATACCCCAGAGAAAGACAACACATATAAATTATTAACATCTAATATGCAAGATCACGCTCTCTCTCTCTCGAATCCTTCTAACGCAGGTAATCCTAGTTTGTGTTCAAGCTTATAAAGTCTTAGCCTACCAAATCACTCTTCCGATTCAAGCACTTCTCGATTATTTGACTCTTTTTATTCTGATCAGGAGTCCCTTCCAACATTTTTCAATACAAACGATTAATTACGATGATTCATTCCAATCTAAAACATTTATCGGCCTGTCTTTGTTCTCTTTCACCCTTCACTCTCCTTTCAGAACTATTTTACTTATATATCACTATCTCTAATTAAATTGTTTATACTTCTTATCTTCATCTAATTTATCTAATCTGGACTCATTTGGTTTCAAAAAAGTTGTTATTGTATGCATTTCAAATTGCCAAAATAGTCCCCGTGATTGTGAAGAGAAAATCTCAAGTAATCCAACATAACAAACAAACGGATAAAACAACATTGTACATGATAAATACAAAGAAGCATCACTTAAAGCCTTTGTGGCCTATAAAATATTAGAAGCACTTTTTTTGTCCTATTTTTTCCTATATGTTCATAACGTGTTGGAAGAACATCCGAATTGTCTTTAAGTCTTACGATTATCTGAGGATTAAAATGGTACTGGATATGAATACAGAAGGATCACGAAATATGTGACGTCAAAGCCAGGTAGTTGGATGCTATCTCAAATGTTGATTTCGTAACATCAAAAGACAGCAGAAATTATCTCCTGTTGATCTCCTTGTTATACGCAATATGAAATATCGACGATGACCGATCATAAACTTTTATGACTGTTTGTAGAAAAACAGTAAGGCGAACATATGAAATGACAGAAGAAAAAATATCTTTTTATACAAATGCATGATGTAGGAAATAACAGTGAGTTGTGAGAAAAAATTTACGGATGGCGACGACGAACATTTGAAAATCTGTCGCAATCTTTGCCTTTACTCTTTAATATCAACACTAAGTATATGATTACGTTGAAAAGGATTTCACACAAAGATATTCACTATGTGAATGCAATTATATATACGAGAGGATATCGTAAAGTTTTAACAATTATCAAGAAATAATTCAAATATCTGGATTAAGTTTAATCTGCACATTGATTGATTCTTATGTAAATAGTATTGTAAATTACATCTAGTAATGTTGATTTGTTTTTTCTGTCTTATCTATACTGAAGGTTGCTTCAAGCTATGGACAAATCGACATTAATAATTGTAATTTGCAACATCATGTACATAAAAATCAATTAATACACAGAATAAATTTTATTCATATATTTAGGTGATCTTCTTGGTGATAATCACGATAATTCCACGATATATTCTCGTACGCTGTGAAGAAAAACATTGCTTGGGTTCTCACTTAATTATTACGTACTATTTATTCTTACTTCTGCTTATATTGTATTTTATTATTTTTAATTATGTGTGCATGATATTTGATGGCATAAATTCTTGGGATTATGTAAATACTCCTTTAAAAAGTAATGAATCTAGGTAAACTCACTCAAGAAAGTAAGATATTTTTAAGTAACATAGCCAAGAGAATTATATCTCTTCAACGACTTCCGTCTGTCGACCATTTTGATTTCTTGAACGTAATGCTAATCTTACGGAATTTCTACAACCGTCCTCAAATCTATAATATTTTCATCTATTTGAATGCAAAAAAAGGTACTCGAATGAGCAAAAAGTAATGAAGGTTTTTGCTGAATTGCATTTTTCATCCAATTTTTAAAAATATTTTTACCCCTATTCTTAATGATTTGTTTTCCATTTTTCCGATTTCTGAAATTTTTTTTAGAAATATTCCAAAAAAAAAAAAAAAAAATTCAGAAATCGGAGGGACTATGCAATTTCGAAGAAATCTTCATTATTTTTTGCTCTTTCGAGTGCACTTTTTCGCCTTCAAGTAGATAAAATAATAAAGATTTGAGTACGGTAGTAGAAATTCCATAGGATTAACATTACGTTCAAAAAATCAAAATGGCCGGCAGACGGAAGTCTTAAGGCTCCCGTCTATCCGCCATTTTGATTTCGTGGGCGTAATGTTAATCCCATGGAATTTTGACTTCAATTCTCACATCTTTATTATTTGGTCTATTTCAATGCAATAAAGTGCATTTGAAAGAGCAAAAAATAATCAATGCTTCAGTGGAATTACTTTTTTCCTAAGGTTTTTAAAAATATTTTTATTCTTATTTTAATTATTCGTTTTTGAGTTTTCCGATCTTTGAAGAATATTTTCAAATACTTTTAAAAATCGGAGGAAAAAAGTAATTCCACAGAAGCATTCATTATTTTTTGCTCTTTCAGGTGCACTTTATTGCATTCAAATGGATCAAATAGTAAAGATGTGAGAATTCAAGTCGAATTTCCATAGGATTAACATTAAGCTGATGAAATCAAAATAGCGGGTAGACGGGAGCCTTAAGCGATAAATGACTTCACGTGAGCAAATTATTGAAAATGATTTTGCGAATATAGATTATTTTTTTATTATTATTATTTCTTACAATATCATTGTTTCATTCAGATTGAAATCATCTAACATTTATGATATATGTGGGAGGGAGGGGAAAGCACAATATAAAATCCGCGTTAAAGTCTATGTTTCTAAAACAAAATCATAAGAAAACTTTGTTTTATGATATTGCTTACAGCTTTAGAAAGTCAATATTTTTTTAGCCTCTTTGGCAAGGAATTGAGTTTTTTTTTTATTATTATTATTCTGAATGGGCTTTAGAAATAATTTCTATTCCATTCTTTTTTTGAAAAAAAATCTCTGATTTCAAAGTATTTTTTGAAGTTATGTTGTGCTTGTGAGAATTTTATAGTACACATGTGCAAAATTAAGTGAATTAGCTCATCATGTTGAATTTCTAAAAAAAACTAATGGACAGATTTTAATGAAATTTGGTTTACGATTATACATTTATAACTGAGAACGAGATATACCATTCAAAAGTTATTTTATGTACGCATAATTATCAGTAAACCTCATAGAGCAGATTGTCCAAATCCACTTTGTGATATCGAACTGAAAACGAGTCATGTTGATATTGGTCCCCTCTTAGTCAGACAGGTCACAAGGGGACGGCATACTGGGCATAAAGCCATCGAACCCGCAGGTTTTCGGAGATTGGATGGCAGTTTCTTTCCCAAGAATGTCCCAAATATACTCTATAGAGTTTAGGTCAGGAGATCTGACTGGCCAATCCATACGGTGAATATCCTCATTTTTCAGGTAAGTGTTGACCAGCTGAGCCCTATGTGGACGAGTGTTGTCGTCCATCAACAGGAGCCGAGATCAATTGCGCCAATGAACAATTGAACATGGGGTTCTAAGATTTCCTCTCTGTACCTCATTGGGTTCGCATGGTATGGATGTTAGGAGAGGGGGGTGCCGGCTCGGGTGTCGTCCTCGTCACTTGACTGAGGCTCAAAATGACGAGGTCCGTCACCAATAGCTCTCGTTTTGTTTTTGCGACGTTAATAAAACCAAACCCTATGCCTCATAGGAGTCTGGGAACCTTCGTCAAATACGTGCTGGAATGTGCGGTCGTACAACATAACACATCCCCAAATCATTATACCTCCAACACCATAATGATTTTTTCCCTGATGAGGGAGGAATGATATTGTGTCCCTGACTCCCTCCAGATACAAGTACTCTAAAAATCAGTGTCCAGTGTGAATCTCGACTCATCTGTAAAAAGCACGGTGCTCCACAAGTTTGATCCAAGACGCATGTTGTCTGGACAATACTAATCGCGTTCTCTTGTGTTCTGCCGTGAGCAGGATGCAAACAACAGACTCTCTGGCTTAGACTTCCCTTATGAAGCCTACGGGCAACTATAGGCGATGAAATTCAGTGGTAATATACGGCTCACGTGAGAGCTGTGAAGCTGTAGCAATCCTGTATCGCCACGCTGAAAGTCCCAAATAACGATCCTCATTCGTCATTTTGGATCATGGTCGACCTTGTCCTTCTCGATATGGCTCCAATGTCCTGCAACTGCTTCCACAAATCGAAAATGTCACAAGGCTTTACACCAGCGCTTTTGATTGGCCTGCCTCAATCTGTCGTCAATTCTCCATCTCATTCCGCAATCCATGCATTCGTAGTTACTTATTTTATCCGATATGCCTTATATCAATAACCCAACTCTTGCGAAAAATTCGGGGAAATATCAATGAGGCGTACGAGCACATGATTTGCTAACGACCCTTCGGGCGCTTATATCTCATTTACAGTTACAGATCGGGAGACACGGTCGTGTATGCTCTTACGTATTCGACAGAATATTTGCATAATTCTTCGGTGGCATAATTGGTACCTTTGGTTCAATCCTTTTTGTAAAAGTAGACAAAATTTGCAAACTCTTTTAACTTTGTATACGAATGTACAATAAATCTCGCAAATATTCCATTGAAATAAAAGTCTGGTGTGTTTTTCTGTTTCTTTGAGGCCTTCACGATTTCTAGTTATTGTACTTGGATTCATTATCTTGTTGGGCATAATGATTAGATACCCCAAACTGACCAATAACAGTGTAAAAAAGAATAAAAAAATTATTTTAATAATAGGTTTATTGGAGCATATTGCTGAAAAATGCTTATTTAGAACGAATTTTAATAGCATACAACCACAACTGTGGCAAATACTTCCCATTGTAAGAGAGTATGACACAGATGAAAACTTTTAGAAATTTTATTGAACATTAATGTAAGTATATTTTTTAAAAAAAAGTGATGAAAAAATAGCTTCGATTGTATATTATTGAAATGAACGCAGATATGAGAACAATGTATATAATCTCATTAAATCATGTCATAATCTCAAAATCCTTTTTATTTTAATTGCATAAGGCTTCCACATTTGTACAATGTTAATGAAATAAGTATATTTTCAGAAGGAGGGGCAATTTTAACGTGTATTACATTTTATGTTTAGATTATATTATCATTGAGATTGTGATTCGGATTCGTCAATTAAGATTTAAATTTCTTCTTCACTTTTGACGAGAAATTTGAATAAGCCTTTCTATTCTGTTGGGAAAAAAATCATGTCCTTTTGATCCAGTTTGGCTTATATTTATTCTATGTTTTAGTAAATCTTTTATGTAGCTTTATTTCACTTATTTTTATGTGTTTATTAATAGAGACAATACATTTTATACCTTTTTTTTTCTTGCTTCTGTCGCTCAGTACCTTGTTTGTAGGAGCGGTGGTAAGTATTTAAAAGCAATATAAAGGAAAGAAGGAAGGAAACAATATAAAATTTTTGATAACGTAACTATTTTTTATATTCTTTATTCTTCAAGCATTTTTTAAATGACAAAAAAAAAAAATTACAGCATATATTTACATACTCATAGCAAAGATAAGACAATCAACGGAGTAAATCTAATTTCCGTTTTCTGATTTCTCTTGGGGTCGCATTCTTTGTTCCTTCATCTTTTAGGGGCTCTGATATTTTCTGGTTTTTCTCCAGCTGTAATTGCCAATTTATTTTTTATATTGTTACTTGTATATTTGTTTTCATTCTATTTCTGGAATTTAGTAGCTGTTTTCCAAGTTCCTTTTGAAAAAGACATTTTTCGTACTGCTTGTTTCGACTGTAAGGGGGGATTTTCATGCGAAAAAATAACAAACATTAAGTCAATTTGTATTGTAGGAAAAGGCACTGACAATCTCCTAGTTTGTTCTTTGCATTTATATGTGATAGCTAATTTATCAGTAATATCTATTCTATCTTTAGTTTAATAGTATACACGGCCGTTGGGAGCCCCATTTCAAAAAGAATATTTCCTTTATATATTTCAAAAAGAATATTCAGAGTCCTTTATTCAGATTGTTGTCAAAGGGATTATCACACCCTGACAATGACTTTGAAAATCGCCTAATTGGAGAGTTTAACAGTGAAATTATATGGTTGCCGTCTATATCAGTTATATTCAATCAAGAAATCGAGTGTTGCTATATTTGGTGATTTATCGCCAATATATATTTCCATCGCCAACAAATAATGTAGATTGCTAAGTGCGTTCAAAATTCCTTGAGTTTATTTATGTGAAAGAGAAAACTATAAGTTTTTTTCTTAAAGATTTTTATCTAAAGAAGCAATCATGCTATTTGGAAATGCAAAATAAGATTTAAAGAGGAGTGGGTGGAATAATCGTTTTGCGGAGAAAAACGGGAAATCAAATGCATCTTTAATGTTAAATTACATTGCCGCAGCTTAAGGCCAGTAATCTCAAGCAACATTATGAATCGAATTACTATTCTTTCAGCCAACCATTTTCTTCTGGTTGAGAGTAAAGACGAACTAAAATATTGTCATTAAAAATAAATTTAAGTAATCAAACCAAGGGGTTAGGCCAATGTACATTAAAGGGGCAGATGCAACAACGGAGACCGGATTTATAATGGCCTATAATATTGCTCGGGCCAAACCCCCTTACACTTAAGAATAGTTCATAAAAGAAATATTGCGGAAGTAATTTCTGCTACAAATCCAGAAAATAAGAAATTGCTTAAATTAATTGAACAAATATCTGCATTTAGAAATATTATGGAAATGCGAATTTCTGTTATTTTCGATGACGTCACAAACAACTTGCAAAAAGGAAAGACTCAACACTTGAGTCCGGCCTTAGAAGAATCTACGGACATTGAACATACACAACTAGCTGTATTTATTCGTTGTGTAACAATAAGTAAGCGAATAAGTAACTATTGGATCCTATTGCACAAAAGGATAAGACTCGAAGATTAAATAAAAAGATGCCTTTGATGCTATATTTGGAAATTATTCTGTACCAATTAAAAAGTTAGGATCGCTCCAGCTATGAGAGGTCCCATAAAAATTCTTTTGGCAATCTCAAATACCAGTCATCGGTGTGGTGACTGGGTGTGAAGGAATAGTCCCACTGTAGCTCATGAATGTCGTAAGAGGCGAATAAAATTGGTACCCAGCATCTGGGGGAGAGCCAAGAACTCTGACTCTGGGGATTATATCAGGGGACTCGTCTTACAAGTCGGGAACCTCAGGGGCTTGCCTTCTTTGGTTAGGTAGGGGCATCAGGATCCCGAGACACCCTAGGGATCTTTTTCTTCCCTATGGGATTTACTATCTTTGGTAATCACGGGTACTGTTTGGGATACCCTCTAGCGATCCTTCTCTATCCTCGACTACTCTTCTTGTCAAACAACTTTTGTCTTTTTTCAGTTTCATACATCTGGATCACACGTTTTTGACGCAGCACGACAACATTTGGCTATTGCGCCATTAAAATACTATCACTCATTCAAATACCGATGCATTGTATTGTAATTTTATTCCTGTTCATCGCATTGTTCATAAAGAACACTTGCAGCCAAAGCTTTTTAAATATGATATTATAAAAAATTGATAACTACCTACTTTCAAGCGCCAAAACTCATCGACATTTCAAAGCCTTCATTCAAGAAATAAAAAACGATGTGCTTTCAGGTGGTGTGTCGTGGTTTTGTTTATTAAAAGGGTTCTCAATATCAGAAATGTGCTAGTAAAATTCATTAATTTGGTTGAACCAATCAAGCAATTCATTATATTATGCCACAACTATATTTCATTCACATGCAAAGCTGCACTTCTAATATATAATATAAAATTATATCTGTTTTTTTTGTTTTTTTTTTCATTTCTTTCTCATTGGAAACTTTTGCCTCATGGTGCATCGTTGAAAGGAAGATTACAGATAAATTATTTTGCGGCACATATGAAATGAGTCAGGTCCGATTGAAAATCAAATAATGAGGAAAATGTTTCTCTATCGCGTGACGTCTATTGAACATTATTTAAAATGCAAACCATTCAAGAATGCTAAACATGTTATATACACTGAATCACAAAAGTAAGCATGCACAGTAATAGTGTTAATGTTTTTCAAAGAATAAGAGATATATAATCTTATTACATTCAAAATTTAAATTTATTTAAAAAACAGCTAACTTAATATTAACTCGAAAAATATCACAAAAGTACAACCATGTAATTTGCAAAAATAGTTTAACTTAAATTAACATGTAATTCATGTCACAAAAATAAGTATGCAGGCAAAACAGGGAAAGGGGGAAAAGACAATTTTTACAAGTTTCTTTTGCAAAAACTAAAAATTAGTAATAAGTAGGGTAGCCTTTGGCTTTTAACATTGCTTTTAATCTTGATGACATTAAGTTCTCTAAATTTTGGGTTACAGAAGATGGTATTATCTGCCATTCCTCCAAAAATACTTTTCTGAGATCATTCTTATTTTTGATCTCTTGTTTCCTAATTTATCTATCAAGGTAATCCCACAAGTGTTCGTGGGGTTAATATCAGGTGGCTTAGCAGAAGTTTTGAGCTGTTTTTGAAAATTGTAGAGCAGCCTCGAGCTTTATATTTTGGATCATTATCTTGCTGAAAGATAAACTATTTCTGAAGTCCTAATTTGGCAGCCCTATGATGTAGATTATCTTGTAAAATGTTCAGATAACTGAAATGATTCCTTATTCTATAAATTATTACTTAAATTACCTACACCAGCCACTGACATACAACTTCAAACCATAATTGAACCATTACCGTGTTTAACTGTTCCTTTCCTGTTCTTTGGTTTAAGCTTTGCATTTGCTTTTCTCCACACTTTTTGGTGTCTATCTGATCCATAGATGTTGGATTTACTCTCATCTGAAAAAGTTACAGAACTCCAGAAAATCTTGTCCTGATTTACATTCTCTTTAGCAAAGAAAAGTCTCTTTTTGCGATTAAAGTCTGGTCCGACCATACTATCCTGCTTTTCGTAGCACACGGCAAATTATCTCAGGACTACAAGATTTACCTAAATTGTTTTCTACATCAGATTTTAATTTTGGAGCACTAATATTTGAATTTTCCTTAATTTTTCTGATAATATCCGACTTTATCAGTGAATATGAGTGGTTGACCAGTTATAACCTTGTTTCTAGTACTGCCCTCAGTTCAAAATTTTTCAATAACTTTTTGCATTGTAGCAAGACTTTTCTCGATGATCTTAGAGATTTCCCGTTGAGACTTGCTCTCCTTGTGCAGTTTTATAATTAAATCTTTCAGATCTTGTGATAGTTCTTTTGCTCGTGGAGATTTCAGTAAATTATGTAATTATTTAGCGCCTAACAAAGAAAATTGCAGAAAAACCTTCAGAACTATCCATAATATACAACATAATCATTAAGAAGAGTATCTAGACTTTTAAATGATTTACAACCTTTAAATTTTCAGATTGCATACATACTTTTGTGATGCAAGTTTTTACTGGTAAATATGAAAATGATTTTTGAAATTGTAAAGTAAATTAAGGCAAAATTTATTTTTCATTTTCTTGAAGTGTAATTCGCAATCAATAAGGTATATTCTCCAAAGATAAAAATTTGGACTTTTTGACTGGAAACATGAGGTGCACACTTTTGTGACTAAGTATGTTGGTGATGCGGAATCCCATCAAGCAAAATGTCTTTTTTCAAAGGAAAAAAAATTATTCTGTAAGCTTGAAAAAGTTACAAGCTAAGCAAATTTATTTATTTGAAATATCACTTAAAATTAAAATGCCATTATTATAACTCGTGAAGAAATATGTAGATTAGATTCATTCAGGGTAAGAAGGTTAATACATGAAATTAATTACAACTGCGACTTACTGCATTTTTTACTGGACTAAAATTGTCTGAAAAACACAATTTTTTTTAATAATGGTTTTTGTGATATATATTGTAGCAATAAGTCACACATTGTATCAAACTTATCCTTTAAATTCCCGTATATCGGCTATTTTGATTTCCTGAACATAAAATTCTAAGGAATTTCCACTACCGCTTTCAAATCTGTATTATTTTACCTATTTGAATGCAAAAAAAAAGTTCGCCCGAAAGAGCAAAAAATAATGGTTTCTGCAGAATTACATTTTCTCCCCAATTTTTAAATATTTTTGCCGCTATTTTAATGATTCGTTTGTAGGTTTCTCGATCTTTTTAAAAAAATATTCTTAAAAAAAAAATATTTTCTGAAATAAGGGAGGAAATATAATTCAGCAGAAAATTCCTTTTCTCTCTCTCTCTTTCGGACGCACTTTTTTGCATTCAAAGAGATCAAACAATAGATTTTAGGACGGTAGTCGAAATTCCATAGGATTAACATTACGTTCACGAAATCAAAATGGCTGGCAGACGGCAGATTTACATTTAATTCCTTCTGATTTTGAGATTTTATTTTCACCTTCTCGAAAATTAAGAGTTACTGTTATATTTCGATAACATAAATATTGTATCATTTCTAAAGGTACATAGAAGAAGCCATTGAACGTCTTTCCCGCCATCAAGTTCGCCACATTCAAGCATATGATCCTAAACAAGGCAAGGACAATGAAAGGAGATTGACTGGTCAACATGAAACCTCAAGTATCCATGACTTCTCAGCTGGGGTAGCCAACAGAGGCGCCAGTATTCGTATTCCTCGCCAAGTGGCTGAAAAGAAAATGGGTTACTTGGAAGATAGACGACCATCATCTAACTGCGATCCTTATGCTGTAACAGATGTTTTGATTCGTACAATTTGTCTGAACGAATAAAGAGGAAAATGTTCATAAACATTTATAAATATATATATATATATATGATGTAAACGATATTCCATGATTTTTTTTCTGTAAATCTAAGGTACATTTAGAATGTAGATGTATTTGTATTTCACTGAATATTACAGGTGTTAAATAATTGAAATATGTTTTTAAGACATTTCACTGCCAAGTGTTTGTGTATTAACTATTTGATCAAAATAATCCTCCTTTTATAAAAATAAGTTTTTGAATGAAATCAGTCAGCGATTATAATGAGAATTTTATTTTCTTGTTTTTATACGAAATACTTTATCAAACGCAGTACAAAATAAATTTTTAAAGAGTTATCTGTTGAAAAATCATTTTTTAAAAAAAATTCATTCCATGGTGCACAAATAAAAATGTATTTTATTTGATATAATATAAAAATTTTATATCGAGATTTATTCGTAGCATTGTATGAAAATGTATTGAATGCAAAGTGCCTTAGAATAGTTTTTGTTGAATCTATATTTGTGAAAAAATTGTATTCTAAGTGTACATTAAATGTTGATTTTTCAAATCTTGTCTTTCTTTCCTTCTCTTAACTCGCATTTATTGAAATTTAACTGCTGTTTGTAGAAAATGCAACACCATGAAGGAATCATCAGAATCAAATGAAATTCGCAGCAAATGTCAATTATAGGAGATTATGCAAATTAATAAAGTTTCAGAGCCATCGCGCGTGCGCGGCGCGCGCAGCGCCCTCTGAAGTGATGCTGAAAGCGTATAAATAAAGTGCTGTAGCGGGACGTTGAAAAAAGTCTATGATTATTTGTTAGTGGCAAACGTTTAGTGAGACCTGAGTATGCCTCCACGACGGAAGAATAAGAAATTCAAGCAACTTACGGAGTTTGAACGAGGGAGGATAATCGGCCTTCGAGAAGGAGGATTTTCCTATCGCGCAATAGCAGCTCGTATGCAGCGGAACAGTTCCACAGTGATGCGAGTTTGGAAGCAGTGGACCGACGAGCACCGAACAACTCGAAAAACAGGCACTGGACGACAGAAGGTGACGTCAGAGCGCGATGATCGACACCTGCTCCGCATGGCGGTGAATGATCGCACAGCTTCCTCCAGGCAGCTGGCAGCACGTTGGTCTACTGCTACAGGTGTACAATTGTCGGCTTCGTCAATTCGTCGTCGTCTGCTGCGCCGTGGATTGCGTGCAAGGGTGCCTTTATACAGGATTCCCCTCACGGCGAATCATCGACGGCTGCGTCGGCAGTGGGCTCTTGAGCACAGAGACAGGCGAGCTGATTGGCACCAAGTTGTCTTTTCAGATGAATCACGCTTCAATTTGTGGACCCATGATGGCCGTGTTCGTGTTAGACGTTATGCCGGTCAACGCTGCCTTCCTGAGTGTATTATTGAACGACATAGTGGTCGAACACCCGGAGTTATGGTCTGGGGTGCGATTTCGTATCATGGACGATCCAATTTGATACGAATTGAGGGTAATCTCAATAGCAACAGGTACGTCCGTGAAGTGCTACAGCCCGAAGTCGTTCCTTTCCTTCAAGGCATCCCTGGAGCTATCTTTCAGCAGGATAATGCACGCCCACATGTTGCGCGGACTGTTCGAGACTTCTGTTCAGCACAACGCATGCAACTTCTTCCTTGGCCTGCTTATTCACCGGATATGTCGCCTATTGAGCACGTGTGGGATATGGTTGGTCGGCGTCTCGCTCGTGATCCGCGTCCTGCAGTTTCCAAAGACGAACTTTGGTTGCGCATACAAGCGATATGGAATTCTCTTCCTCAAGCAGATATTCAACATCTGTTTGACTCCATGCCACGTCGTATAGCAGCACTTATTGCAGCGCATGGTGGCTGCACCAAATACTGATTTCGGACGCTTAATTTGTTTCTTTTGTTTTGAAAATTTCATCATTTATTTGTATCAGTACAAGTCGTTTCTGCATTAAATTTCATTTGATTCTGATGATTCTTTCATGGTGTTGCATTTTCTACAAACAGCAGTATAGAAATATCTACTGGTTTTCCCAAAAAGATCCATACAACTTCGAAAATTTAATAAGAAAGAATAGGCCTACAGCGAAAATAGAGTAACAAAAATAGATAGAATAAATCAAAGTTTTAACTTCTACCTTGTTTGAGTCTCGCATGAGATCCTTTCCTAGCATGAGCAGTATCAAGATGATTCTCCAATTCAATCCCCGAGTGGTTCAACACACTAACATTAACAATAGCTACAGCTATGTGGATCTTTTGTTTCGATTCCACGAGACTGCTCAGTACACATCACCTTTTACATAATCCCAAAAAGAGAATCTAGTGGAGCAATGCCAGGAGACCGGGGTGGCCGAGCTATGGGACCATCCCTCCCAATCCAATGTTGTAGGAATTAACTATTCAGCAACTCACGGAAAACATGAAACGATGATTCGTCAGAAAACAATATTCAATTCAGAAGCAGTTCATCGGTCTCAACACGATGCAGCATATTAACAGCAGATTCGAAACGTTTCAAATAATCATCCTAATTTAACACATACTGAACTTTGTAGGCTGAAAGTTGTAATCGAACTTTGTATCTTGAAGTAAACTGTGTATCTTGGAACTTGCCATATTCAACTTTTCGAATTGATTTTTTAAGGCTCCTAGAAAACTTTTCACGTACTCGTTCCACTCATTCTTTTCTAGTGCCAGGTCGACCATATCCTTTTTTATGATTCACACTATCCGTTGTCATAAATTCCTGATACCACTTATGAATGCTTAAACAAGACGGTGATATTTCCCCGTACTTCGTTCGATAATTTCTTTGCGTCCGAATGAATTTTGTTTCGATAAACCACTCGATTTCACTGAGCGTTCTTCAATGTGTCGAGTGGAATGGATTAAAATGAATCCACCATTTTGAATAACTGAATTCTTTAAGAGTCGTTTACGTATTGTGCAACGGCATCTATGATCAGAAGCATACCGTAGAAGGAAAAAAAAAAAAAACTGCCGGGAGTTGCCAACTCGGGTATCGTCCTCGTAACTTGACCGAGGTTCAAAATTACAGGGTCCGTCGCTATTAGACTTCGTATTGCTCCCAAGTGCGATGTTAATAATGAATTTGCTTGTCATTCCTTGCCCTCCCCCGGAAACCTCGGCGATCATTCTCTATTTTCGGCTTTCCTCGTCAATCCTTTCTTTCCCAGTTTTTTTAATGTCAAAATCACAGTTTCACTTTGTGAGGTACAGCTTGGCCATATCTGGCTTTTGCACCATTAAACTCTACTGTCCTTTTCCTTTCCCCTCACCTTGCATTAACTAAAGTTTTTCTAGATTAGAGATGCAAGTTTTTTCGTAACTAATTAAATGTCTTGACCAAATGTGGTGATTGCCCAACCTTTCAATAATAATCTCGAACCGGCGCTGATAGTCAATGGAAGTAATTCGAAGGCGTCGTGAACGAAATTAAAACAAAAACTAATGCATCCACCTGTATGCGCATTTTCAATGATTCTTGCAATGAAATTTTTTTTTTTAAAAAAATAGTCAAACGATATATTATTTGCACAACGAATTAAAAACATATAAATAAAATTAAACCGCATTAGAAGATTTTGGCGAATTTCGGTTCGGTTAGAAAGTTTAAATGTGAATTTGTCACGCAACTTCCATCCTAATTTAAAAGAAATATGACAGCATAATTTTAAAAAATGCAAATAAAGAATTCTAAATATCTAGATACAATTAATATGTTGAAATTTAATGCGAAATACGAAAGTAATGCTTTTGTTTTAAAGCGTATTGTTTGAAATGACACCTTTTAGAATTCAAAACCTGAAAATGGCTCGGGTAACCCAACTCCCCTATTGTTGGAATAGCAGTTTAACCTCATGAGGTATGGAAATTTAGCAAAAAAAGTATTAAAAAAAATACACATCCTTTGAATGTGGTTCCAAAGAATGAAGTATACCGACCGTAGCCAATTGCGAATTGTTAGTGTCGATGCTGATCAAGAAAGCGAAAAAAATTTCTCTTAAAAAAAAAAAACCCTTCTTTGACCAAGAAACAACATATGCCAAGAGGCCAAATTTGATTTCTTTTCGCCCCCACCAACTTGCCCAAAGTCCTCCCGTTGGTGTGGATGTTAGGAGAGGGGGTGCCAGCTCAGGTGTCGCCCTCGTCACTTGACCGTGGTTCAAAATTACGAGGCTCGTCGCCAATAGCCCTCGTGTTGCTTCTAGTGCGACGTTAATAAAAACTAAACTAAAGCCCCCACCAACTTAATATGAGCGGCATTTACGTCTGATTGATTGATTTTTTATTAACGGCGCATTTATAGCAGGCCGCGGTAATCAAGTGGTTATAGCTGGCATTTCCCCCGTCAAGTCCTGATGCCACTGAAGACCTGCCTTTTGCAGGATTAATGGATGTGAAGTCTGTCGAGGCTCTAAATCCTCACCTTGGAAGGATGTGGAAGTTAAGAAAATGGAATTCCAGTTCAGGTGTCGTCCTAGTCACTTGACCGTGGATCAAAATGACGAGGTTCATCGGAAGTAGTCCTCGTGTTGCTTCTAAGTGATACATTAACAAACAAACAATCAATAAAAAATGGGCGACGTTATGAACTATCATTCAATTCAAGCATTTAGAATCAATATATTATTTGATGACCTCAAGGGACCCTAATGATTTTTTTTCCTTTCCAATGGAGATTTCTATCTTTGGTAAACACGGGTGCCGTGCAGTCCCCTACCGGGAGACCCCAGCGATCCTTCTCTATTTTAGACATGGTTCAAAAGCGGTTTTCTCAATGGGGCTATTGGCGACGGACCTCGTAATTTTGAACCACGGTCAAGTGGCGAGGACGACACCTGAGTTGGCACCTCCTTCTCCTAACTTTCACACCACGCCAACGGGAGGACTTTGGGCCCTGACAGATTTGACGTGCATCAGTCCCGGCGGGTCTTTGGTAACCAAGGATCGAATCCGCGACTGAACGAAAACCACCGGTCACGAATCCGAAACCATGACCACAAGGCTACCGCGGCCACAAAATGTTTTTAAATAAATCATACAACACTGCTGATTTTGAATACAATGGAGGCAAGAAGGGGCGATCATGTATACGCGCCCAAACCTGGATTTAAAAATATTTAACAAATTTAATACGATGGGCAAACACATACATTCCCACTTTCGGTTGATTGATTGTTTATTAGCATCACACTTAGAAACAGTACATAGGCTATTGATGACTGAGCTCGTAATTTCGTGCCTCGGTCAACTGACGAGGACGACACCTGTACTGGCAATTTCCTCTCCAAACTTCCACGCCACAACAAGGACTTGAAACTTTCACCAGATTTAATGGGCATTTACCGCACTTCACGGTGAGTCTTAGTTTTTAGTTTAGTTTTTATTAACGTCGCACTAAAAGCAACACGAGGGCTATTGGCGACGGACCTCGTAATTTTGAACCACGGTCAAGTGACGAGGACGACACCTGAGCTGGCACCCCCCTCTCCTAACATCCACACCACGCCAACGGGAGGACTTTGGGCCCCGAACAGATTTAACGTGCATCAGCCCCGGCTACACGGCGGGTCTTTGGTGGCCAAGGATCGAACCCGCGACTGAACGAAAACCGCCAGCCGCTATCCACGACCTTGACCACTAGGCTACCGCGGCCCCCTTCACGGTGAGTCATTAGGGGCATCAGGACTCGACGGAAACAATGCTGGTCATGAGTTCGCGATCATATACGTGCCTTCTATTTCGTTCATATTAAATTAATTACGCGTACATTTTATGTCGGAAAATGGAGTAAAATATAAAATTGAGTCAATTTTCGTTTGACTTATTATCTCAGAAATTTTAAAAAAAAGTATTTGTGTTGATTAATAATAGTATTGAAAAGAACGGGAAGAGGTGGGATACTCACATAAGAAAGAATCATAACAGAGAATTGGAAGCTAAAAAAAAAAAAAACTAATTTGTTACAAAAAATTACTGATTTGAAACAAAATATATTTAACTAAAATATCTATATAACAATTAAAACATATCCAACAAAATACCAGAGAATGAAAATATATACAATTAAATACCTTATAGATTGTTTTCCATCATGTGTCTGAAAGAAGGAAATTATTTCTGATAGAATATAGAGATAAAAACTTTCCTCATTTGTAAATCAACACAAACATAGATATCATAGTATAGACAAATAGGTTTGACTGATTGTATATTAATGTCGCACTGAGAAGCAACATGAGGGCTATTGGTGACGTTTTCGACGACAGACCTCAACCTGAGTTAGCACCTACTCCCATATCAATGTTGCAACTTGAGCCCGCGCAGATTTAACGTCTGTAACTTTAGATCGAATATGCGGTTCGAATGAAACAATTTTTCAAGTGCTCATAACGTGACCACTTGGCTAAAGCCACAGTATAATAGGACAAGGTTACAATAAATTTGGACAGTTCTCTCTTTCCCGAAGAAACTTTTATTGCAGGGAAGGTGGTTTTACAGGCAAGAGGGGAATACGTCAGACGATAATGCGGAATAGGTAGGGGTGACCTTGGTGACAAATATGGTCGCCAAATTTAGTGACAAAACTATATGCCCCAAGACAAGTCAGTAAGTTAGAGAATGAGCTTGAAGAGTACATACAGTGGTTGCTAAAATTGTGGACATTTTTGAAAATTGTAATGTTTTTTAAGTTTGTATGCTAATAGAAATTGTTACGTTTCACAAAGTCCTGTAAATTATTTTAAAGAGAATTTAATATTGAATTCAATTCAATGAACAAAATTCAAATATTTGCAATACAAAAAAGTTTAATCTGCAAAATGTATCGATATACATTAGATACTGATGATTACAGTGAGTTATGAATACTTTAGGGTGCCCTTTATTTTTTATTATAGCTTCACATCGATGTTTCATTGAGCTGACGATAGTTTTAAGCTCTTCCTCCGTTATTACATGATGCCAGGAAACAATTATAGCTTCAATCAGTTCCCTTTTATTTGATCGGCGCCTCATCTGGACAAGAGTTTTCAAACGGTGCCACAAGTTTTCGTTAGTATTGAGGTCATGACTGTTTCCTGAACAAGATAACACAATTCAATGCTCTTTGTACAAAACGATTCTTTAAATAATTTTGCTTTGTTGCAGAGAGCAGAATCTTGTTGAAAAATAAATGAAGCATTGTTGGGAAAGAGATCCCTGATTGAAGGTAGAAGTTTTGGTTCCAGAATAGTGTTAATGTATTTTCTGGCATTCAGTGTCCCATCCATGACATGAAAGCGACCAGTACAATCTGATGACATGCATGACCAAATCATATCACTAAGTGGGATCTTCAGAGTTGCCTGAATGCAGTCAGGATGTATCTCTTCTCCTATTCTACGTCTTACATATTTTCACCCATCACTACCGAATAACGATATCTTAGTTCCTTCGCTTCATATAACTTGTGACCACTGATCATCTGTCCTATTAATGTTTTCCTTTGTCCACTATAGTCTTTTTTCTGGGCTGCTGTAAGTTGAGATAAGGCTTTTTTCGTGGAATTCTACCTCTCAGTCCAACAACTGTTAATTTTCTCCTGATTGTTCGTGAACTTACAGAAATATTAGTATCTCATTTAGATAACTTCTGTTGGAAGTTGGTGACATTCTTCTATCTTGGAAACATTGTCTTTTTATTTTTCTGTTATCAACAGATGTGGTGCACCTTTTTCAGCACTTTCTTGCTTTGTTTTTTTATTAAATTTGTCTCCTGATATCGTAAGCAAAACTTTTGAACTCCAGATGTTCTCGCTGAGCTCCCCACCTGTCTTGCAATTTCAGTATAGGAAATACCATTTTCTCGTAACACAACAATCTTACATCTCTTTCTAAGAGTCCAATCTACTCTTTTATTTGATTTCATTGCGTCTTCACTAAATATTAAAAATTTTTACAACAATTTCTGCTTGTAATTTGATTACATACGAAACAGTCTGATCCTCCTTCTACATAACAAAGCATATTAGCGACTTGTTCCAATTGTAAACAGGATGTCAGCTTCTACTGGCATCATGTTTACAGTTGGAACAAGTTCATTTGATTGGCTCCCAAGCCATTGTGGACATTTGATTGAACAAGAACAGTGATTGGCCAGGAAAGTTAAACATTATAAACCACTTCAACTGCGTTTGTTTTTTAGATTAAAGTACATATAACTTTTTTTTTATATTGCAAATATTTGAGTTTCGTTTTTTTGTATTGTATTTAGTATAAAATTTTCTTTAAAATGATGTATACGACTTTGCAATTTGTGAAATGCAGCATTTGCTATAAGAATACAAACTTAAAAAATCATAAAAACTTCCGAGTGTCCACAATTTTGGCCACCACTGTATATGTGAACGACTGTGCTTGAATATAAGTGCTTTATTGCGATTTCGTTATTACTATTTTGAATTGTTGTGTACGGCTATTGTGTTGATATAAGTCCAATCTCAACTTGATTCTTCAAAAACATCAAATTCTGCAAGGAAAAAACTCCTTTCTAAGTGAATTAATCCACTAACATAATAATTTAGTTATATTTGAATTATTAGCAGCGATATATTTTTATCCATATTTACACTGGTGTCCAAAATTAAGGTCACAGACACGTTTTTTCCAGTAATTCAAAACTTCTACCAGTAAGATTGATGAAATTTATATTATAAGTATTTTGAAGAACGGGTTTCACAATGGTAGCATCAGTGTCATACACAGAAATTAACTTTGGGGAGTGCATATAGTCATAACCTTGAAAGAAACTATTTCCTTAGAATTACCACTTGATAAAAAGAAAAAAAAAAAAAAAAAAAAATGCAGTATCAGTCTTGTTTCTCCTATTTAAAGCTGTTCAAGTATTGATATAGTTTTATCGTAAATAAAGATCATACAAGAAAAAAAATAAAAAATATCACCAGAACAAAAAATTCCTACTAAACAAAATCAGTGAAATCCAACTTCATTGGGAAAATTGATAAAAATCATTTAATAATTGAAAAAAAAAATGATAAAATTTAAAATACTGTTCAAAAGTGCAAGTATAATAAAACGCTTATATATATAATCTCCATTTTGTTTTTGCAAAGTATAAAAGAACACTTACTAACAGATTGTTTATATATATATATATATAAACATAGTCCATTTAAATGTAATATCATATGCACTGTTTCCTAATGGGAAAAAAAAATAAAAAATTTAATCTTTCATAGCTGAAAACGATCTATCGACATGTACGAGTATATTATAATACATGTTGCAAAGGGCAAAGCGACTAAACATTTTAAAGGTTTGTGGATATTCAGGAAAATATTTGCATTGCACTCTTATAGAGGCATTTCATATCATAGCATTTCACCTAGTCTGTATCGCCAGTAATTTCTTTTTCTACACATACTGATATTCTTGAGCCAAAATACTAAGATAACAATTTGACAAATATGTTTCTTTCAGTATTTCTAATTTATTTTCTTCTGCAGAGAGAGAGATAGTGTCATTCTCCTGAATGATTAAAATAATTAATTGATTAGTGTTTTTTGAAATCTTTTTTTTAGATGTAAAAGTTCAAATGTGCAAGGTTTAGAACACCTAAAAGAATTTTCCTGAAATATTTCAATTTCGAGAAAAATTCTTGGGGGGGGGGGGGGGGGGGCATATAATATTTCAGTAAAAAATTTTTTAAATGAGGAACAAACAAATGAATAAATATAATTTCCAAAAGAATCTGTGAATAATAATAAATCAACACAAACATAAATATAATATGTGCCAGAACTATGCTTAGCACAGCAAATCTTAAGCAAGGACAAATGGAAGATAATGAAAATTCCTTCACTGGTTGAGCAGTTAAAAATTTATTTAAAATTCCACACATTAATACTTTTTCCTGTTTCTTTTTTTAAAATAAGGGGCTAATGTTCATTCTGTTTACTGTATCATTACCTTTTTATTTGGATAGATAAAATCTGGATAAAACACATTTAAAAAAAAAAAAAATTCAAAATTGACACTTTTTACATTATTTTTATAAATTCACTAATAATTGGCTAATTGATTTACACACCTAATGCAGCAAGAATTGTAATTTTTCCACATTTCATTCAAGATCTAGCCTGTTGAGTATAACAAAAATAACACTTTAACATTAATTTTTAAAAAATCTTAAAAACATTGAAGAATATTATTAAAAATAAGTAATTTCAAGAAAATGAGTTCTTAAAGTTTTTATATAAACCAAAACTGCTGCCATCAGTCGCAGGTTTAAAAAATTTTTATTTTAAAAATTGAGAATTAATACAATGCAATAAGTATTTGAATGCTTTTTCCCATTTTGTAATTCATAAAAAGATTCAGTCACTATGAAGAAGCAAATCTCAAGTGAGACATTTAAATATTTATTCATTTGAATATAACACATTTGCACACAAACATCACATGCATGTATATTGATTAAGTAATATATTGGTTTTGGTACAGAACTGAAAGCAATTTGATTTTTTCAGTGTTAATCATGGGTTAGGAACATTGGCTTCTTTAATTTATATCTCCAATATTTACTAAAGAAGATATATTAATTAACAATCCATTTAATATGTCACAAGATTTGGATAACATATGTTTAAAGGCTTCAAGTACAAAATAAAAATTACATCAATGAAATTTTTTTGTAATATAAATGAGAGATACAATTATAATACTCCCTTCTAAAAGCCAGCACTTCACCTTTTCATCCTTCTAGTACTCCGGCGATTTTACACAAGACATGTCTACAGATACCATTTTATGCCTTTTATTTCAATAGAATGTCAGATCTCAAACAGATTTTTTTTTTTTTTGCAATTTTAAGTATTTCACACTTAATTTGAATGTATTGTATTAGACTTTATACACACATGTAACTTTTGTTGTTTAAATGTGTTGTCATTAGCAATTTTTCTAAAATCTGGTAATATTCTGGTTAGATATCTGGCCAGATTACTGAGAGTGTTCTGTATCATTATTATTAGTGATGAATTTCAGATAAGAAAATGCTTTTAAATATATAATGATTGTAAATATTGAAGAAACAACTATAATGAATAATCAATTTAATAATTACTACTCTTACTGCATGTTTAATTTGTTAAAAAATAGGAAAAAAAAACTTTTATTCATATAAAGCACAATAAAAAATTTAAAAACTTAACTATTACAGTAGAATATGATCAATAATTCACACATATTTCATATGTTAAAACATAACTATGATGCCAACCATATTTTCTCTTCCATCTTCAACAATGCAAAAAAAAAAAAAAAAAAAATCACAAAAGACTGAACAAAAAACTCACAAAAGACAAGGTAATTCAATAAATAATTTATTGAGGAATGCAAAAGCAATAGCTATTAAGAATATAATTTTAAAATCTATGAGTCCATAATTTTTAAAGTTTCAATTGCTTTCATCACTTTGTTCAGCTCCCCTTCAGTTAGAGTGATCTAAAAATATGAAAGTGAAAATTCAGAATAAGAATACAGTCGGACCCTGTTAACTCGATGTAGTCAGGATTCATGATTACAAAAACATGAATTAAGTGAACCACACAAGTTACAATTTTAATATAAATTGAGAAATAATACAAACTCCAACATCAATATGAGTCTTCTGCATTATGCTTACACTCTTGTGACATTATTTTGAATTATTATGGATATTATTTATACTGAAAAAAAAAAAATCTTTACAACTCTTAAAATTTGACTAATAAAAAAATGGTTGAATGTAAAGCTATTCTCAATAATAATTAAATTTTAAAGATAATCTATTACAAAAAAAAAAAAAAAAAAAACCGGAGCATTTACTTTCTGAGAAATGCCAATTCAACATTAATTTTAAGCATTCAAAAGCAAAAAAGATAAATAAAAAGTTTCACTACTTCGTTTTTGTTCCCCAAGCCACTTAATAAAATTTGACAATTAAAAAAAAAAAAAGTCATTGGGGGTCAAATCCGGATATTGTATTGATTCGAATGATGATGGAAGACGATCTTTTCTTTTTCAAATGAGGACGTTTTTTCTTGATTTCTTCAATTAACCAGCGCAATAATGACACATAATACTCTCCAATTATTCTTTTTCTTGTTCCTAGTAATTAGTGTAGATTATTTTGCATTGAAAATATCAAGTCATCACCTTGTCGGCTGACTTCACTGCCTTTGCTTCCTTCTGAGCCCCTTCACCATCAAAAACCTACTATTTTGATTTTTCCTTTGGGGTGCAGTAGTACATCCACATTTCATCCACAGTTATGTATCGATGCAAAAACTTGTCAGGATTATGACGGACCTAAATAGTAACAAAGTCGACCACACAATTGCATTTATTTTCAACTGAGAGCAAACATGGCACTCATCTTAACAAGATTTTTTGATACCAAATTTTATGTGCAAAACTGAAAACATTGTACCTTGCAATATACCACTGGCCTTAACTATATCATGCATTTTGATTCGTCGATCTCTCAAAATCATATCGTAGATTTTGTCAATCATTCCGGAAGTAGTCACTTCCACAGGTTGTCCCGAATGACATTCATCTTTTGTGGATGTAAGGCCATATTTAATCTCATTTATCCAATTGTAAACAGCTTCAAATACAAAAGTAGATGTGACATGAACTTCATCCAATTCAGCTTTGATTTCTTTCAATGTTAATCCTTTTAAATATAAGTGTTTAATCACAATCACCCCCCCCCCCTCCGTTTTTCTGTATAAACATGAGTTTTTTGTTTCAATTGACAATAAAAATGAAATCATGAGATGAAAATAGCCGAGATTTAAACAGCTGTCTGGTGAGTCATGATGCTTTCCAAAAAAGAAATCATTTTCAATGCTATGAGCACCATCTTTTGGATTTTCTAAGGACTTATTGAATGATGTTATCTTAGCTCTAAACTTTCAAATGATGCATCTCAAAGACAATTTTTCGTTCATCGCTGCTTAGACAGATTTTTATTTTCTTTCTTCTATGATGAAGGCCATTATATGCACTTTATGATTGGGACTTGCAAAGTTTCATAAAATATTTCTACTTTACCCTTGTGTTTTTTTGAACATTCTGTTGCGTCCGCGAGAAGAAGCTGCAAACTACTCAACTTGTAAAAACAGAATTTAGAGTAGAATCGCCGGCGCGCTGTATTTGTAGTTAGAATTTGTAAAGGCGAGCGAATAAAGTTTATTGTTATGAGTATTTCAGTGAGAATAATCCTTCTTTTGAGTTATTTATTTGCCTAAAAACCATAGATCATATTTTACGGGTCAAAGAATCTGAGCATCAAGCATATTAAGTTTTAATATGCTTGATAGGAAGTTTTAATATAGAATATTGTTCTACTAAGTGCCGATGCAAACGCAACACATTCTTAGGTGCATAAGTGCTATGACTCATTTCATTCTCACATTCCTAATTTCTCTCATTCAAAGTATAAGTTTGTTATTGCAAAATGGAACTCCACAGTGTTTTTATCTCATATTACATAAATGGAAAGAAGGGAAAAAAAAGGTATTAAAGTCTGCTCTCAATAGGAAGCCCTGACATCATCTAAAAAATGATTAATCTGAATCTCATAAAATGGGAACCATGAGTTAATGAGATCTGACTGTATACGTGTATGCTTAGCATCATAATTGAAAAAATAATAATTTTTATTTTTAAATATTTTTACAGAGAATTGAGTTAAAAAAAAAAAATTCTGAATGTCATTTAAGATTAATTAGTAAAAAAAAAAAAAAAAAAAAGACATATGTTTTTAAAAATTGTTAAAATGAATTTTTGATTGAACAAACTTTTATAACATTCATTTCTGGATATAAAATTTGTAAGCACATAAAAAAAATTCTAATTATGTATGTGAAATTGGTTTATTTGAAAATTTCCATCCTGCCTCCAGCACAAACTTCAAATCATAATCTCAATCAGCAAAAAAGTGCATTTCATTAAATTCTATGTTATTCAGCTGTACTATAGTATTTCATTCCATTTTAGTCATTTAAAAAAAATGGTTAGTTATTCTTTGATATAAAAATACAAATATTATAAATACTTTTAAAATAATTATTATAATATTAAATAGTTTTGAGTAATTCCTCTATGGTCACATTATGGATGAATGAAAAAAATTAACTTATGTCAATCTATACAATGATGATTATGTACAAAAATGTTAAATCATTCAGTTAAAAAGCAGTAAAAATATCAATATAAAATAAACTTCAAAATTCATACTTTTTCAACATGAGATTCTCTAACAGCAGCAGGGACTTTGTTTTCATAATCTGGTACTTCTGTAGCTTGCCTCAGTTTAGATATTTGTGAACATAGTTTATCATTCTTCTGTTCTAACCGAGATATTTCTTTACTGATGTCAATGTGACCCTAAATAAATATTTTTAAAATAATCCTATTTTTCTTAAAAAGCTTTAATTAAAATGCAAGCAATGAGTATTTTCCAAAAATGTAAGATATTAAAAATGAGATGTGTACCAACAAAACCATATTCTTATTATTACATTTTTAAAACAACATCAAGAGTCTTAAAAGTACTACAAAACTTTAGGAAACATATTCGTACAAATTGAAATACTAGTACGATGAAATAATATAGAATGATAACTAAAATATTTCGGCTGTAAGTAAGTTTTGAAAATGAGTCAAATGATTGAAAATGCCACAACAAAATCACCACTTAAGCCCTTCAACATTTCAATACAATAATAGTTTGTAACAATGCCATGTATACTACCATGGAAATATTGTAGAAATTATTAAAACAATAGGGTAATTATAAAATGTTAAAATTATTTTTGGAAAACTGCAGTAGCAATCAAAAGCTCTATTTAAATATATTTTTCATTAAAAAAAAAAAAAACCTGCAAGTTTTTGGTAATTAATTTTATCATTGCATTATTTTCAGTTAAAACAAAACATTGTTTATGCCTGCTTTGTTATATGTTTCAACATCAGAATTTTAATATTTTTTATAATTACTTATTTATTTTTTTTTATAGATGCTTAAAATATTTTACAACAATTATGATTCTTAAAAACACTTGATCAGACATAAAAATACATTTCATTAAAATTCAGATCAAGCATAAGATAAAAACAGGATAAAAAAAAATTTTACCTTAAGAAGCAAGTAAGCTTCACAATTTTCAGATATTGTTGTGATAGCACATCCTTGAGGAATTCCTTCAGAATCTGCTATCTTTATACTTGCGGATGAAGTTAGTGTTAAAATAGTTTCCTCAAGACCAGATATCTGAGATTTTGTTTCTTCATCATCACATTTTATAAATACTATAAAGAATGAAAATTTTCAACATAAACAACATTTTAAAAACAAAATAATAGTTATCCCTCTTATTTTGTAAAAAATAAAACTTTTTCATAATATAATGCAACTATTAGCTAAATTTTATTTGTGTGATATAAAGAAAGTATCACATTAATAAAAATCAAATATTACATACAAGTAGCAAAAATTTATAAGAAATGTCATGAATCAATTGTTATGTAAATTCTTGTTTGTGAATAAGTATTTTTATCTAAATTAAAATAAAAAATATATTATGGTTATGAGAATGCTCAATAGTCACCAAAAGATGAATTTCTCTTTAAATATTTACATTTTAAATTTATTCTTGTACAAAAAAAATTTCTTTTCATACAAAATTTCTTTTCAAAACTCCATTAATTATTAATCAACTAACAGCATGACATTGTTCATGGCTAAAATTAACAATTTTGAGCTCCCTTTGTATTATAACAAATTTCAGATTGACATTTTAATACAGAAAATTGCGATTCTTTAAAAATATACTTACAATCTAATTTTTCATTTTTCGCTAGATTATAATCAGATCTTAATGATCTAACTTTATGGATGATATTTAAAGCAAAAGAGACTGCTTTTTCTAATTCATCATTTTTCAGAGAATACTAAAAAAGAATAAGGAAAAAAAAAAAAAAAAAAAAAAAATTAATGTACAATTTCTAAACTACAAAATTTAATTTCATAAAGCAAAGAATGTAACTAACACATAAAATTTATAACATTAATAGAAAGACATGCTTCACAAGTCACAAACTTACTTAATAATTTAATTTTCAGAACTTAACTCTTTCTCAGTTTTCAATTAAATATTTACTCATCCTATACAAGTAGATAACCTATATTCAATTTTAGAAATCAACCCTATTTTGATTATAAACAAATTATTTAACAATTGTGATTTTCAAGCAATTAAAATATGATGATTATATATCCAAAAATATTGAAAATCACATAACAATAATAATTACTGAATACTGATTTCCTAAACATATTTTTAAAGTAAATTTTAAATCATCAATTTCAATAATTTCTAGAAAATACAATTGTCACCAAGAATTTACCCAATTTTTCTAGAAAACAAATGCCATCTTTTCAACTGAGTTGAACACTACATTTATTACTAAATATTTTTTATAAAAAAATATCTTCAAAAAATAATCAGGAAGATTTTCAAAAATGAATATCTATTCTCATGAAATATTTATTACAATGTTTCTTTAAATTGTTCAAATACTCACCAACTAATAAGTCTTAGTGTTTATAACCTACTCACTTCATATATCACATCTGTTTAATAAATGCTTCCTAAAAACAAACTATGTACATTCCACATATTGGACAACTCATTCAAAAACAACTGAATTACAAAAAAGAAAATTTACATTATATAAGTATTTGTTCTTATTATGTGAAGTTAGGTAAATAAAGTTTCATTTGAGAGATTTTTCATAAACAGATTAAAACACTTCATTAACGACAATAACTATTACAATATATAAATAACTTGAATATTATATTAAATGACATTTACCAGGACTTCACTGATAGTAAGATATTACTAAACAATTTAAATTCTAAAGCCAAATGACAAAGGAGAATATGTTAAATTATGCAACTAATTTTAAAATTCAAAGTCACAAAGTTTTTGCACTCTCCTATAAAACATAACTAACCTTAACAGGAAGTGGATATTGAGCAACAGTGATACTTATTGCAGGATCATTTTGCCTTCTTGGCAGCCTCTGGAATAATTCTTCGGTTACAAATGGCATAAAAGGACTTAAAAGCCTAAGACCTACATCTAAACAAGTATAAAGAATTTCTTTAGCTGTTTCAATAGACACTTCATTTCCAGATAGGAAAACAGGTTTCAATGATTCCTAAAATATATATATAATCAAAAGTATTAAGGCATTAAATTTGAATTTTTAATAAAACTATAGCAATCCAGAAAATAGCAAACTTTTAAATGTTAAAAAAACAGAATATAATAATTACCAAGTAAACATCACATAAATCATAAAGCCAAAAGGCATAACAGGCAGTTGTAGCAGCAGGAAAATCATATGCTTCAAAACCAGCATTGCAAGATTCTACAGCAAAAGATAAACGACTGAGAATCCAAAGATCCATTTTGCTTTCATGACCACTTATCTACAAAAGGAAAGAAAAATAATGTACTATAGTGATCATTTTTTAAAAAATAATACTTTTGAATTATACAAAGTATAATTCTCCTTGAGTTAAATTTAAAAAATAATAGTAGTACAAAAAATACAAATAAATAGTTACAATAACTAGTAAAACTAGACAGTAATCAAATTAAATTCTTAATGGGAAATAACATTCATGCTTTGGGATACAAAAACTCATACTTCAAAACCAAAAAAATTAGTAGTATGGAATAAAGAAGAATCTCTAAGAGATGGAATGCATTTTCTTCTACTCTTAAATGCTTAATTTCTTTCTAAAATATTAAAGAACATTAAAACAGAAACTTCAATAAAAATAAAAATTATACAACTTTTACACTCTTTTTGTTTGCACATTTTAAAATCTCTAGGTGGGAGCATTTACACATAAAAAAATATATAAAAACTTTTAATCAGTATGTGGTATGATACTCTAAACATAAATAAGCAAACTGATCCTTCTTTCACTCACCAATAATGCAGTTACCCTACTTTAAGGTATTAAGTATCTTTAATGAATACCCTTTATAAAATTGAAATTATCTATTAAAAGAAATTACTTATTTCTAAGCAATAAAAAATTTTGTATAGATAAAAACATTCAGCTTCGATCAAAATAAGTTTTTAAAAAGTCGCAAAGAATTATTTATGTGAAGAATGCCAATAATTATTTACTAAGATAACATTAAACATACACACAAATATTGATACTATACAATCAATTAATGACATCATGTCAATTAAATTACATTAAAAAAATTTAGCAGCATGAATGCATTGAATACAAAACAGAAAAACGAGTACAATCAAACAGCACCTATGGTTTCTACAGAATATTCTTATTTAAATCAGGAGGTAAACTACAGAAAATTTGCTGAATAAATTAATAAAACTTATATTCTTTTTAACGAGTATCTTGTCAATAGCTATATCATTATCTAGAGTTTTTTTTTTTTTTTTTTTCATATTTAAAAAGGAGAAGTGATTTTTTTTCTTCAGACATTAGGAATATTATACAAGTTATATAGGAAACATAAATTAAAATTAATAGTTTGAGAAATTTTAATTCATAAAATAATAATTTTTTAAGCAAGAAACATCTCTTAATACCTTAAATTCAGCTTTGGGTTTAAAATCAGTGCCAAGATACATCAAAGCAAACTTGGTAGCATTCCAAAGTTTGTTACAAAAATGTCGATATCCTTCAACACGATTTATATCTAAATTAATATCACGCCCTGAAAAAAAAAATTCCACAGTTCATTAAAATTCATATTCTTAGAAATATTAAATATTTTCAAGTTTCTGATTTTTAGTTAAATATAAAAGATGAAAAATTGAGTACTGAAAGAAACACACAAAATGAAGGGAAAAAATCAACCTGTTTCAATTTCTAAGCAATATGAATGTTTTAACAGCATATATTTAACCAGTAGATTTTTCTAGCAATTAATCAACAATAATAATCACTGTAAAAATACAATACTATACTGTGCACATTAATTGGGATAAGCCACTTTTTTTAGTTAATGTGTTTGAAACACCTCAAACCAGATTTATCTGCTTAGAGCGAGTGTGACTGATCAACCTAACTGGTTTCAGTGTAGAAATACTTACCCATTCTTTCAGTCAAGAGCCTTTGAGTAAGGCAATTAGTTGTTAGTGTTTGCTCTCTTTCTTTCATGTGTTCAAAAAAGGATATAACTCCAAGGAAGCATGCTAAAATTATAGCTTTTAAATATTACACTTCTATGACAGAGATATGGCTTCTGTAATTGGTGTAGGCAAATCAACTGTTTCCAGAATCCTTACTTTATTCAAAGAATGGGGATCAGGATCTCCAAATAGGAAAGGAAGATGTGGGTGCAAATGTAAAACTACAGAAAAAAACTGATAAAATTCTAAAGAAATAGCAAAATTAATCCAAGGAAAACATGTTTTGACCTTCAAAGGAATGTATTGACATATGGTTTTGAAGTGAGTAACTCAAAAGGCGAAGGCTTTTGGATGCAATTTTTCTATCAATGGAAAAACAATTTTTAACTTTCCAACGTGAAGGAAAAAACGTTTAGCATAGGCAAAAAAGTACAAATCATGGACTACTGACCATTGGAAGAAAGTAGTTTTCATTGATGAAACTTGTTTATTTGTGCAGGGATACATTTTAGATGCGAGATAAAAAGATTGTGAACCTTCAAGACAGGACCATATCCAAAAGACTGTAAAACACCCAACAAAACATTGGGGGGGGGGGGGGCGCCACGGCAAATGGATCTGGAAGCTTAGTTCCTGTTCAATGCATGAAGGATTTGACAACATACAATGAAATATTACAGTATAAGATTGTTTCAATCATGAAAAGCTTTAACAGAACATTTCAGTACCACTTAGTTTCTTGTTGCAATTCAAAACTCATAAAGACTTTCATGCTGGAAAATCAAATTAAGGTGCTTGATTAGTGCGGAAATTCACCAGACCTAAATCCCATTGAGAATTTGTGGAATATTGTGAAGAGATGTTTAAGTAAGATGCATTGTACAAGAAAAGAACACATGATAAACAATGCAATTCAAGTATAGTTTCATGATGATGAATTCAAGAGCATGTGTACTAATATAGTGAAGTCAATGCCAAAATATCTGCAAGAGGTCATTTCTGCTAAGGGAGGACATACATCATACTAGAAAATGCATTGTAAATGTATAGATTGAATAAAAGCATAATTTTCTAAACAAAGGCGATTTTTTTTTACTTTATCCCAATTAATTTACACAGATATGTACTTAACATTTTATGATTACAAATATATATACATATGTATATATATATATAAATTTATAACAAAGAATAATTAATACTGCATCACAGTTAAATTTACATAATGAAAAATCGTTTTAATTCTGACAAAATGAAAAAATTATTTGGGCAAACCGTCAACAATTTTTCAAAAGCAATTTTCGGTTTATGATTTTTAGAAAAGATAACTGATTATTTTTTTCAATATAAGAACATTAAGGAGGAAAATATTAAAAACATTTAGTTACTTTTTTTTTTATCACAATCAACAAAATCATCAGGATAAACTGCAACAGCTTAACATATACATATATATTATATTCAGAATCCTCATCTCTCTTGGTTTAATCATTACATACTCAACCAGATAAAAAATTTATACTCTCACATTACATCAAATATGAATAACTTAAACACACTGTTTTACAACAGAAAATATTATATTCAATACTCCTAGCATTTTATTCACAAGTATTATATAAATATGACCTAAATCAAATTTATTTGCAACTTTAGACTAAAACTTCGGTTGTTGAATGCTTAAATGACTAATTAAATAGAAAAATGTTTATTATTTGTTTAAACAATAATAAAAAGCTTAATCTATAAATGTTTTACACTTGAATTAAAACTCCCTTATTACTAAAATGAAGTTTCTTTCCTTTGTAAAAATAAATATTTTTAAAAAAAGTCTTCAAAAAAGTACTAGGCAGCCCTATCATTTTCTGGTGTTTATGAAAAAAAATTTTTTTTTTCAACCATACTATTTTCTAGCCTTTCATCCACAATATAATGGAGTGAGATTTTCACTTGCAATTAAATTAGCAAAACAAATGAATAAAATAAAAATGTTGATATTATAATGTCACTGTGATTTTCAGTGTCACATTTTACATAAGTAGTTCAGAATGGCAGGAAGATGGTCTATATACATAAATATTTAAATGCTTGCCATGAATATTTAACCATCAATTTAAATATTTATTTTCACTTTTGGATAGTCACATATTTGTGTAAATCAAGACCTTAGTTTGCATCAAACTCCTCTAAAATGGAACAGAAAAATTCTTCAAATCTTATTAGTCCGCATTCAAATTTTGTGAAGCTTAGATATTCCAAAAGAAACCAAATTTTCACTGCTTTCCTCTTCAAAATAAAAATCATTTGTAAGAGTATCATGATTGACCAAGAGCTTTTAGAAGTCTCTCTCATTCAAATAAATTCTTCTCTTGTTCCATTACAAAGAATTTTTTTTAAAATTATTTTATACCTTACAACTTTTTAAACCTTTTGAAATTCCAATCCATAACATTTTGTTGTTTTAAAATAATTTGTAAAAAATGAATTGTTTCAAATGTTACTGTTATATTGTAAAAACTTATTCACATTGCTTACTCACCAGTAAATTTTTTTTAAAAATGAATTTATTAAAATGAATGGTACAAAATAAAAGGGGAGGGGAAAAAATAGCATCTCAAATGAAAATCAACGATACAAATTTTTCTCTCAAATTTACATTCTTTAACAGCAAGTATTTTAGAGCTTTTATTGACACTAACAAGACATAAAATATAAATGGATTCCATAGTTAACATTATTTTTTTACCCATATAATAATCATATTAAGTCAAAATATTTACTCATGATGAATAAATTTTTTTTTTATACAAATAGATATAATATTAATTATTTAGAATACTTTGTTTTGTTAATTAACAAGTATTATATCTAATACAAACACTGGCAATAAATTAAGATACAAAGAAAAATTCTACGTTTTAATAATTAATTTTTTTGTTTTATAAAATTTATTGCAAGAGCATTATATTACACAGAACTCTCAAAGCTTAATATCTTGAAAGAATATGACAAACAAAACACTAAGAAATTTTAAGTTCTGAATGCCATGATTCAGATAAAGAGAGAGAACATGGAGTATATGAAACACAATATAATTCACTAATTTAATATAATTTTGCAAAAAAAATTTACCCTGAGAAGTGCAAGCACAAAGAGCAAAACGCAGTGCATCAGTCCCACACTCGGGTATTCCACTAGGGAAGTCCACCTTCTGACCTTGCTTAGCTTTTTCAATTTCCTTTGCATCGAGATTAGAATCCAGAAGAGAAGCATGTAGGGCCTGATTGAAAATAGTTCAAACTAAGAATAAATATCAATCATTATATAAATATATTACTACACAATCAAAATTATAAACCTGTAATACTTAAGATATTTTACATGATCCATTCTCATTGAAGCATGATTAATATTTAGCATTGCAAACAGTAAATTGCATTTTTACAATTTCACAGCATTTAAAGATACCACATTAAAAGCAAATCTTAAAAAAAGCCAAAAAAGTTTTAAAATTTTTAAGAAATGCATTTCTTTTAAATAATACTATATAACTTATTTGTGTGAGAATAACATTTCAATAATCTATAATAAGAGGAAAAGTTTATGTGTAAGAGGATGATATAGCAAAACTATTACAAAACAAGAATCCCAAAATTTGATACAAGGAATTTATGAGGATTGATAATAAGCAACTTAGAGCTGTTTTTCTAAAATTTGCTTCAGATTTTTTAAAATTTAATTTTAAAATGTGTGTGAAATTTGCCTTTACTGCAAATGATTCTTGAGCATAATACATCATGTATGTTAGAATATAGCATCAATTTTCATTCCAGAATGCAGTCAATTCTTTATTGTCCACATCACTTGACTGAGGTTCAAAATTACAAGTTCCATAGCCAGTAGTACATTGCTTCTAACTGCTTGGATTGATTGACAGTTTACTAACATTGCACTATTTTGATTGACCGATTGTTTATAAACATCACACTAAGAAGCAACAAGAGCTATAGGTGACAAACCTCCTTATTATGAATCAATTTTCAATGATGAGGATAACATCTCAGATGGTGCCTCCCTCTCTAAACTTCCACACAATACCATGCAGTTTGTTCTTATTAGATGCATTTGTAAAAGATGCAAAATTTGTATAATATTCTCTTACATATAAGTTTGTATTTCATGAGTTGACAACAGAAGCCATTTGTTACATGTAAATTTTCTAGCTATTTAATAATAATGCCATAGTACACTTCTATTTCTCAGATGACTGGGTAGCTGCAGTTCCTTAAATGTAGTTCTATTGTTTTTATTTAAATGATTTTAATGGAATAAACTTGGAAAAAACCTTTATATCTTAACTTTATGTTTATAAGTATTTTTTTAATTCAACTTTATACTAGATTACATTGCATGAGACAATGTTGATAAGAACAATAATGTGATGATATCATTGTTTAATTCCACTAGGCATAGTTCTAATGCAATAGACTGTTTCTATTAATTGAATTGATTCAGATTTCATTTGTTTGTTATTTGTAGTATAATGGAATGTTTTAGAAATCATAATATTTATTTGTTCTTTGTAAAATAATTATAATTATTTTCACAATGAATCATCTAAAAAATATTCTTTGAACAACCAAGAAATATTCTTTTAAATTCTAATGCAACATAGTTTACTTTTTTACTTCTTTTTCCTCTTTCATAACCAACTATATCTGGTATGGAACATAAAATATTCACGTTCTAATTTCTTAACGTGGATTTGATTATGAACTTCATTTTCTTTCTTTGTTTCTTACTCTTCACCCTAGCTTTCACCTGATTTGTCACAAGAGCACCAACTGTGAAACAAGAAATTATTTTGAAGAAGGTTTACACTATTTAAAGAAGACTGAATTTAATTTTAATCTGTAAGTTAATATATTTTTGGCAAATTTTAGAAAATAGTGGTAAAAAGCATATATTTCCGATTTTTTAAAAAATTTTTAAATCGTTCCATCCAAAAATATATCAATCAGAGCAACTCAGTATTCATATAGTTTATGGAATGAACATTTGACTCTCGTTTCAAAAAGAACAGAGAAAAAATATCAATTAGTGGATTTTATACAAAATTTTAATTGCACAAGCTTATTGAAATTAGGTTTTTATTATTTCCTCCTCTGCATTCACTATGAAGCCCAGCAGCTACAAACACTAACTCTAGTATGTTATGACCTATGATGTCATGGTCTATGCTGAGTTTATTACACTTTAAATATTTTTTTTTTCAGGATTTATTTTATTTATTTCTTTGTTTCTATTTAAAAAAAAATTATACCTTTACAAAATTTTCAATGAGTTTTATTTTAGATAATCAAGCGTGTGAAGAATGGGTACTCCAGCTATATATATAAAACAGTGAAACAATTTTTATTGTTCATTGCTTATAAGTGTTTACTCTAATTTTTTTGTTTTCAATTAAAGTTAAAATTATTTTTAAAAAAAAAAAACACTTTAAGAAAAATTAGCTTTGGAACATAATTAAAATCATAATTTTGAGAAAATTCAAGAATACCTCAAGAGAGATTCCATTAATCATGTCAATGGGATCAATTACATTGCCTAATGATTTACTCATCTTTCTACCATGTGCATCTCTGACAATTGAATGCAAGAACACCTAGAAGAAAATTCAAAATCAATAACAAAATAGAGCTAAGTTTTTTTTAAAAAAATTATATATTCAGAGATTCCGTGGTACGAAATCTGGATATCTTATATACGTTCTATTTTTAACAAAGTTATTAAAAAGTATAAATATGTACTTCTCTAAATGGCAACTTCCCCATCAACTGAATTCCTAACATTACCATACGAGCTACCCAAAAGAACAGGATATCATGTCCAGTTTCCAAAAGCGTTCCAGGATAAAATGCCTTTAAATCTTTAGTCTAAAAAGAGGATTCAAAGAAATAAAATTTTACACAAGTTGCATACCAAGTTTTTAGGTAAATAATATATGCCAGAAAATGTTATGCAATAATTATATTAATTTAAATATAAATATTAACCTAAAAATGCTTAATAGATAAAATCTAAAATAATTTCACGGCTTTGTAAAATGGGAGATTTACACAGTAAAACTGAAGAATTTATAACAAATAAAATTTATATTACCTTTTTAGAAATAAAATTACTCAAATGTTAAATAAAGCTTTCTTTCTCACAAAAGAGAATAATATCTGTAATTTTTAATTCCTAAAAAAATTATACCCATTTTCAAACTAATATTATTAAACTTACAATAGTAAAATGAAATTTATGTATACACAATTTCTAACAGCAATATTACAGTCAAAATTTATGAACTAACTTCATTAGGCCAGCCAAATATGGAAAAGGGGAAAAGTCCAGAAGAAAACCAAGTGTCGAGAACATCTTCATCTGAAATGCAAGATTCACAAAACAGATATGAAAATATGTTTCACTCAAAATATATTAAGATCTGAAACGAAAGGTTAAAAGATTCATGGACTTGACATTTTATTTTTACTAACAGCCTATTAAGCTAAAACATTATTTCCTTACCTTGCCTTAAACTAATTTTTTCAATGGCGACATTAAACTTTTTAGCAGCTTTTTCTCGAGCTTCAGTTTCTGTTCTACCACTCACCCATCGTTCATTTTCACTTTCCTGCAATGAAACAGATAAGGCTAAATATATTTTAAAACAACATTTCGTTTTATTTATTTATTTTGTCATTTAGCTCTAAGCAATATGTTTAAAATAAATGGTAAATAAAAGAATTTATTCTTATCTTTCAAACAACAGCAAATGTTTTTTTTTTTTTTCCTCTTAGTTTTGTAACTTTCCAGTGGGACCCTTAGTAACACGAAATAATCTAAACATTTTAAACAGATGGTGGCATAGAGTACTTCCAAATCTTTAGGTCGATTTTATATATATATATATAAGTTTAATTGATTATTCTCATCTTGCTTACATAGTTCTTCCAATTTTTTTTAAAATGGCTGACTTAATATAATTTTTTCTAAGCAACAGTAAAGAACATTGAGGTTTGAGAACCTCAAAAAAAAAAAAAAAAAAAAACTAATGTCCTACAAATCATTTGCCAGAATTAAAATATAACATGAAAATATTTAGATTAATTATTTAGAAAATATTTAATTAATGAGTAAGAAATACATTAATATTTTTGTTTGAAAATTTATGATTTAAAAAAAAAAATCGCCATCACAATATAAAAAGTTGGCAAAAATTTTATCATTAAGACTCACACAAACACATGAATACACAAATATATATGTAAGTAGACCATGAAAAATAACACTTCACATTTATATTGCAGTAGAAAAGTAAAAAAATCGTACCGCATCTCCAGCTTCAGATCTACCTTTAATAGTTACATAATAAGCAGGAATTCTATGACCCCACCACAATTGCCTTGAAACACACCAGTCTCTAAATTGGATAAAATATATAAGATCATAAAAATAAATCCAAACTCAAGGAGAATGATTATTTTATTTGTAAAGAAAATATTTCTTTTATTTAACTAAACAAAAATTAAAAAAATTTAAATCCAAGACATACCTAATATTTTCTAACCAGTGATTCCATATTTTAATATGAACCTCTGGTATAATCTTTAAATCACCATTACTGACTGCCTAGAAAGAAAAATCTGCCTTAAATTTTACAAATAATAAACATGCTTATCAGAGAAATTTTTCATAAGACATTTATTATATCCATTAAATTAATTGAAATATAGATAATATAACATAAAATATAACACTAGGTACACCACCAAAAGTTGTTCTTAATAAGAAGTAATTATAAAATGTAGAGGAATAATTTAATATACACAGAATAGAAGAAAATAAATGTATATCATTTAAAGACCTAACTTAAATTGAGTAATAAGTACACTACAAGAAAAAACGAATTATAATGTAGAGGAAAATAAAGTAAACAATTATTATATGATTAGCAACTTGACATGAGAAAAATTTGTAATCTTTACAGTAAGATATATGCAACATTACTTCCCATCAACAGAAAATACATTTCTGCACTCAGAAACAAGTTATTAAAACTAATTTTAAAAAAATCAGCATTAAAATTCACCAGTAAAAAAGTAAAATTTGAAAGAAAGACTTTAACCTCAATATAAAAAGTATTTAAAAAATAAGCAACACAAGTACAACAAAAATCTTTTAAAAATAACTTTAAGATATTGTTCATTTAAGGTTAATATTCCTATTACAATTAAGTAATACCTACTTCCATAGCTTTTTGAGCCATTCCTACACATTTCACATACCACTGAACTTTAAGCATGGGTTCAACAATATCTTTTGAGCGACTGAAATCAAGAACTTTATATAAATATCATATTTTTGGAAAGTTTAATGCATACCTGTGTGACATATTTTTTTAATCACTTAAGTTATTTTTATAAAAATGACACATAACATTCCACAATGGAAACAAATTTCTAGAGTGAAAAAAAAAAAAAAAAAAAAATGAAATATAGGATAAAAGGAGAAACCAGATTTGATAATCTAAATATTTCAAATAATGATGATTGAAGAAATTATTTTAATATGTTGAAGTTAATATACTCCCAGTTAAAGTTACACATATATTGATGAGAAAAATATGTGATTTCCTGTTCAAAGTATTCAACATAATTCTTCAAATATATGATAATAAATAACCTGCATTAAAATAATTACACATCATTTTTAAAATTTTCAAGCAATCCCATAATGATTAGGGGGAAAAAAATAAATAGAATCGAATTGTATTGTTTTATTATTGTCTATACAATAATCCTTACACAAAGCATTAATTTTAAAAAAATTTCAACTCAACTTTTTATTATATTATGCCTACTTAATACTTCTGAAACAGAAATGGCTCTTAAATAAATAATTTTAAAAAAAGGCTTATTATATGTAAAATTGTGTACGCAGAAATATATCACTTTATAACAGATATAAAAAAAAATTATAAGACTTTCAAATTCTAAAACAAAAGGATATATTGATCTCAAGTCTTTAATTAAATTACAATTAAAAAGGTGATGAAATAATTTTTTAAATTTCATTTTTACATTTCCTAGAAAATAATGTTTAAAAACACGAAATTTTTTCAAAAAATTAAAGAAAAACAACTTAGATAGCATTATTTTATTTCATTATCAAATAAATCCAATTGATGTGATAAAAATATGATGAGCAAAAAAAAGTTTGTTTTATTAAGAAAGAATTTTAGAAAAGATTGTTATTAAAATCACACGAATATTTAGTTAAGTTAAATTTTTCTTCAGTCAATTTTAAAATTATTTATTACACTCATAAATATTTCAATTTAAATAAATATGCCTATATACATTAACATACATATTAATAAGATTGGAACACTACAAAAAATTTTGACAAAAAGTTTTACTTTCAAATGAAATGGTAAAAGAAATAACTGATCATCTAAAAAATATTAGATTTAATAAAAAATAAAAATAAAAGAGATAAGACTACAATTGATTATAGTAATGGTTCTCAATCTGTAGTCATGGAACACTGAGGTATGTGATGCCATTTGAAGTGTTTCATGAAAAAATCAAATACATAATTAAAAAATGCTGAAAAAGAAAACTCAATACAATATAAAATAATCTTTTGCATGGGATTGCAATCAGCAAACATAAATGACAAACTTTTGAGTTATATGCGTGTGTCATAAACTTGCCAAACTGCTAAGAAAAATCACCCCACATACTAGACACAGAAATATAAAAAAAAATCAAGCAAATTATGCCACACCATTCAGAATTATTCTGAATTTCTTTTATAGTTGAATAGTTAGGTCAAGTAAAGAAAGTATTAAGTATATTATTTTCCATGTTACATTTCCCAGAGGCAAGGTTTTCAATAATGTTTAATAATAAAACAAAGAAACATGTGGTAAAATAGAAGTAGAGATATGAAAGGCTTTATCATTTATTCATCCACAATATAATTGAAGTCTCCACTTGTATTGCACGAAATTTGAGAATTCTATAAGTACTGCAATTTTTAAATAAATGTTTGTATTAATCAACATTGTTATTGCATTCTAATATAAATGTATGACTTTGAAACAGGATTTTTTCATTGTGTTCATTCATTAAAAAATATTATTCACCTCCACTGCAAAGTATTCAACACAAAAAAATATTAGTTTAGTGTTCCCTAACTTAAAAAAAACTGAGAATTACTTGGGCTATTGCAGTGCTTACCTACATATAGGAACAAGCATTGGATTATCTTTAGTATCTCTGTACAAGTTCTTTTCTTTCAATGCTGCCAAGACTTTGGAACGAGCTTCAAGTCTTTTCATCCCCTGCAAAATAAGCATTTTAATTTAGAAGGAATTTCTAATTAATAATTTTACCAATGTCATGGAATTGTGTCATACATTAAAATGATGAGGGAAAAGTATATTTGTTGATTAGTTTGGTTTTATTAACGCTACACCAGATGCAACACAAGGGCTATTGGAGACGGACCTTGTAATTTTGAGTCTCAGTCAAGTGGCGAGGATGACACCCAAGCTGGCATCCCCTTCTAACTTCCACACCATGCCAACGGAGGCACTTTGGTGCCCAACAAATTTAAGGTGAATCAACCTTGGCTTCACGGCAGTCTTAAGTGGCATCATGGCTCAAACCCACAACTCGACAAAAACCGCCAGCCGCAACCACAACCACTAGGCTACCATTGCCACAGAATATTTGCTGAATCATTGATATTTATAAAATATTTCGTGCAAATAATCAAATCATTCTTTTATATTAAAAGCTACAAACTTGAAATGCTTTATCAGCTATTTTTTGAATAAAAATAACAACAATACAATTAAAACATCTGCTGTTAAACTTTTTATTAATAGTTTGATTTCTTAAAAAAAAATTTCACATTTTTTTGATACATAAGTTACAATTCAATTCAAATACTAAATGAGTATAAAATAATATTATGAGGATTAATAATTTCTAAATTGGGCAGAATTAATTTTTTAATTCCAATATATAAAAATTGTAAATAAACACAATAAGTAATATTATTCACATTTTCACTTACTATACTGCATGGAATCTACTAAGTCTCATTTTAATTAATTTTTTTGAATTAAAAAATATTTTACATACAGTTCATTAATCAAAGATCACTACCTCTTCAAGTACAATCAAAATATTTAAATAACTGTACATTAAAGTATAATAAATTTGAATCTAAATTTTAAAAAAAATTATACTTAAAAGTATTTTTAGATGTATTTTTGTAAGCTTGCTTGTACATGCATTATAAAATCCTCATAATTTATGATAGGGCTGTCTTCGTGTAATGTTAAATAATAGGACTCAAACATGGAAGACTTTTTCAGATAGAATACTCTAATTTTAATACTATATTATGACTTCTCTATCATATAGAGAACATTACATTTCATTATAATCTCCATTTCAGTCAAAATCAATCTATGTTTTATTGAATAAAATTTGTTTAGTCTTTCATCTCCTACACTACAACATTAAAATTGATTTTTTAATTTTATACGTAAAAGAATAAAATTGCATATTCATGGAATGTTTTGAAATTTCCAAGACACTATATTATAAATGTATGCACATGCTACAATGTCACAAATTTATACGAAAGATAGGCCGTTTTTATGTCTGAAAATGAGTTCAGAGTTTGGGTCAAGTTCTTCAATGCAAGGTAAAGATATACTTAAGATTGTGCACTTTCTATTATGAAATTATACATTTTAATTACAAAGCACAAAACAGAGTTATCTTTTCTGAATTTGCCGACATTCAGAATCTGGTGTATATAGAGAAACAGTTGCATTTTCTTGAGAAATCTTTAATGTCTGCGTAATTTATAATCTTTTTAGTTTGATTTTAATGTGAATCAAGTGGCAACAGCAGTTACAAAGAAAATAAACAATAAAATGCTTGAATAGTAAGTTCATAACTCTTCCATCTGAATGCAGAAATAGTTGAAATATCTTATATAACATTTTGTGTTCTTATTAATGTGATGAAGAACTGCATCTACAAATCCAATTGTTTTAATTAACAAAATACATTTGAAAACAGTTTATTTATATAAAATTTACCAGAACAACCTATCAGTTGGAAATAATTTATATGGATACTACCAGGAGGCACCTTGGTGAAAATGCAGTTTAGCATAACCACTTGGTGAGATTTGAAAAATCGCCAAATTTGGCGATTTTTATGGCGGAGCCTGAAGCCTTATTCGAAAGGGTTGCCACGGCTAAAGCCACCTCAGTGGAGAGAAAGCATGGTAGCCACAATGGGCAAAATATTGCCAAACAATTCCTGTCGCCAAGTGGTTACGCTAAACTGCATTCCAACCGGCACCTTGTCTCATTTAAGTGAGGGTGCATGGGTAATTTTTCAAAGTACATTTAGATTTTGACTGCATAAGGCAGGTTATTCCTTGATTTGATGTAATTTCTCCTGACTGCTAAAGAGTGTTAAAATATGGGCGGTTTGGAAGCCCTTGTTTATTTTGTAAATAGTGTAAGTATTCGTTTTTGTATAATAGATGCATAGAGAATGTAAATGAATGCAACAGAAAAGAATTGCTCTCCCTTTATTCCTCATTGGATTATTGTTTTTCATCAACACTATCTTGCATGTCTTTTGAATTAAAACCTTCAGTAAAGTCTCCTTTATAGCTCATTATTTACCTTAAAAATATTACTGATAAATAATTATCATAAAATGCCCTTTCCTTACTCTTCATTCCTGCATGAAGGGGAAAAAGTATTCTTCAAAATATAATTCTATCTTATATTTATTTTTGTCCCATCCATTTTAAAAATTACAATGCATGATGTAGCAGAAATTAAAAAACCTTGGGTTTTAGTACTAATATTAATTAATTATTTAAAAAATTTAGAATTAACAAATATTAAATGTAATTTTAAAATGTGTTTTTAAATTAATATAGATAAAAATTATCAAAAAAAAGTTATATTCACAAAATTGTATTTTAACATTGAAACAACATATCAGTATAAGATTAAATACATTTGTAAAAGGAAATTCATCAAATATCAATTCAAATAATACTAAATAAACATTTGTGGTAATAAATAACTCACAGAAAACATAGCACAATTGTCATTTAAAGTTCCATCATCATTAAGAATGTTGATAAAAGGAAGTTTATGCCTCTCTCCAACATCATAATCGTTTGGGTCATGAGCAGGAGTAATTTTTACAGCACCTAAACAAATAATTGCAAAATAAATAAATTCATTAAATTATAAATGACATTGTCTACAACACACAAAAAAATTGCACTGGAAATTTTAAGTTTTCAAATCATACACATTTTATTAATAAAAATAGTTAGAAAATCTAATTCTGCATCATAAAATATTTGAATTGAATCTATGTCTTTTAAATAATACCACACTTGATAATGTGTCAGAATATACGATATTAAATGAAATCCAGAAAATGTAAGTATTTCACAAATCAATTAATTAATATAGTTTAAATTAATATGCAATACAATATGTACACCATCAATTGATATAACCATTGCTGTAGCAGCAATTATCAACAGTTTATAATAATTAGGAAAAAAAATTCATAGTCGTATAATTTTCAATAAAAAACAAATTCTTAAAATTTAATTTTTATTATACATAAATTTTTACATGCACAATTATATAAAAACTTAAATAAAAAAGTAAAGCTAAGAAAGGTAACTAAAATTTATATTTGTTTTATTACTTTATATTGATGAAAGTTTGGATCAAAATCTTTTCAAGTGTGCGAAAACTTCTAGCAGTATTCCATTAAAATTATCTCATTTTGAATATTTTACTTTTTCTCCCTTTAATTTATGGGAATATTACATTAAATTAAACATTTATTTGAGTTACTATAAACAAATATTTTTCAATTATGATAATAAGAGAGTGAATGTTTGATTTTTAACACACTGGTATGACAGGCGTATCAGTTAATGAATTAATTTCTACTTCAAAATTTTAGCCCTAATTGTATAATTTTAATATTAAATTTCAGAAGAGATTTAGTTTAGTTTTTATTAGTTATATTAGAAGTAACACAAGGGATATTGGCAACAGATCTCGTAATTTTGAACCACGGTCAAGTGACAAGGACGACATCTGAGCTGGCACCCCCTCTCCTAACATCCCCACCACACCAACGGGAGGACTTTGGGCGCTTGGGCGAAGATTTACCGTGCATCAGCCCCGGCGGGTCTTTGGTAGCCAAGGATCGACCCCACGACTGAACGAAAAACCCCGGTCACGAATCCGAAGTCATGACCATTAGGCTACTGCAGCCATAATTTCAGAAAAGATTTAAAGTTGTAATTTAAATATATACAACTGAAAATCAATTTGAATAGTTTAAGAAAATATCCTATGCATATAAATGAATTAAAGTCAAATTTGAGGAATATTCATTTTATTTAGTTATTAAATTTTACTTTTTAGGAATATCAATTCCTTTTTATGTTGCCTTTCTTAATATATAAAACACAAAGCCGACCCTAACACTAGACTTCTGTTATGTTGTTATAGTGTGCCTGTCAGTCCTGACATATTTTTAAGATTGAACATTTAATTTAGGCAAAATTGTTTTTTTTTGTTTGGTCAGTATTTCATAGAAAAGAATATAACACTTAAAAGCATGAACATAATATATTAAAACAAGGTAAAGGTGAAGCTTGTTTATACATTGATTAGATAGTTACATCTTATAACATTAAATCTTTCACCATCTTTGAGCCTCACATTTGTGAATAGGTAATTTAACATTCAGTGCAGTGTCTCCTAAATTTATGTGCACTGCCTTCCTTTCTTTCCATGTGAAGCTGAGATTTTGTATGTGTTGATTTGTTCATCCTTCTTATGTGTACAATCTTCTTGTGTGCCTCAATCAATTTTTTTTTTTTTAGATTTGCTTTGACACATATCTTTTGGCCTACTGATTCTTGATATATAAAGAAGAAATACATAATAGCATTGTTCAGTAAAAGTTTGAAACCTATAATTTTCGATACCACTCCACTGACTTCCATAATGGGTTATTGTATGCACAGCCATTTGATAGCAGGTCAATAGAATTTTTTTTCCCTCTGCATTATAGTCTACAATCTTTTTTGTGTAATTTTATGATTTTTGTCTTATTTCAAACAGTTTCTATTTCAAGTGAATATTTGGCAGAAAGTAACAGAACATCATGCTTTTCTTTACATTTCCAAATTGTGATCCCTTTTTTACTCTCTTGTGTGGAACATTTTCCCTATTTCAATTTCTTGGAAACAACTGTAATCAGATTATCTTTGCCATTATTTTGGGTACCAATCAAATGAGTTATTTTAATGAGTTTTTTGGCCAAATTTACACTAGTGTACCAGTTGTCCATGCTGAAAGTATAGCCATCATGGGATAGATCTTTAAAAAAATTCATAACTATATTCATATCCAAGACTGTAGCTGAGTTTGAAAATGTTTATTCCATACTTGTCTCTTCTGCTTCAAGCATGGTTAGAATATAATTTGTCCATGCAATGGAATCATTGATTCATTAATACAAATTAATTCTTTTGGATAATAATACTTTTTAAAAGTTTTTGTTCCCCTCGTCCATAATGGGCTGGATTTTCCCCAAACAGTTGGTACATCTGCTGATTCATTGTTTATAATATGAAACCCCTTCATAAGTATCTCAAATTGGTTCCTGTTCATTTCTTTGTGTGGGAAAACATGATATATAGGATCCCTGGACCAGTATAAAAATATGCATGGATATTTGACCAATCCCATCCAGATAAGCTTAAATAAATGCTATACTTATCCTTTATTCATAGGAACTTACCGATCTATATGCAATGAAGCACTTGTTGATCAATTTTGCATAGCATACATATTTGTTGATCAGTTATCTCTGGAAGAATTTCTTCTATGACCAGTAGTACATAAAAATCTGCCACATTGAGACAATTTTGCAGTTAAATATAATTTTTATCAATACCACATACACCCATAAAGGCTGTAATGTTAGGTTGATTCCCTCTTGGATTAAATCATTTGTGATCACCTGTTGTATTGTTATCCATATGTTCATTCTCTAATGAACTATCAATTTTGGATGAGAGCAGTAAACGATGATGCCTAGAAAGCGAAGTTAGTTCACATGATGTATCACTAGCAGACTTGCCCATTTTCAAGCCAACACAATTCAGAAATTTTAAAGAACAAAAAATTCCAAGACAAGCTTAAAAATGAATGAAACTGGACAAGGACTTGTGTTTAACTGAGGATTTGTTAGGCATTTCAGTATTGTTAGGCTTTGCATTTCCTTTTCTTATCTTTAGTCAGGGAGAGGAGACTAGGAGCGAATTCAGGATACAAATCCAAAATAGCATTTATTCTGATAGGAAAAAATTAAGCCCTCAAGTGCAGCTCGCTAGCAAACGATGAGAAAAACGAACAAAGACAAGCCCACATCTTTCAGGGCAGCGTTACCCAACCCCTCTGTTTAAACTCTGGCGCAATTATTGACAAGCAGATTACTTGATTGCTGATTGTGGCACAAAAGAGAAGCAATAAATAAAGTAAGAAGAGCATTTAATGCGGTAATCTTAATATATTACGATTAATGTACATTTTATCAAATGCTTAATATGGTTCCTAAACAGTTTTCTGACTTCCTCCTTCTCCGAAAAATTAGTTACATAGTTACATTTTTAGCAATGTTATTTCATTATGGGAAAAAGATGTCTGTTTTAATTTCAAAGATATAAATAAAGCTATGGAAACCAATTAACAATATCTTAAATAGCTTTTTTTAAAGCTTATAACTCTTTAGCAATTTTAAAAACTTAACATCTTAAAATATAACGATAATATAAATTATAAAATATAAATGACTATTAAATAATATTAAATACATAATTAACTTAATAGATTGTACAAAATAAACAATTAACTGAAAACTTCTGCTAAAAATGTTACAATACAAAGATGTTTCCTTTTATTTTAAAAAATTATCTAACCCCATTCATTAATTAGTGATATTAACATTATGAAAGACTAGAATTGTCAACAAATTGCATAGTAAATAAAATTTTAAAATTTTTAATTTCCTAAAAGTATTATGAGCAAGTATAGAATTTAAAACTTTTTCTTATTTTCATCAACCAATAACTTTTAGGTGCCTAGCAAAAATTTTGATGCTTAATATAGGGGAAGGGGAATTAATTAACTTTTTTTCAGGAAGATTTCAGAAGAAAATAAAAAATGAAAAGGAAGCAAAATTGATTTTACAATTAATTTATTAATGATTAAAATTTCTTTCTATATGAAAAAGAAGAGTAACAATAAAAATTACCAGTTCCGAATTCCATCTCAACAAATTTATCACAAACAATCGGCATTCGCCTTGAGCAAAATGGATGCAACACAAATTTTCCATGCAAATGTTTATAACGAGAATCATTTGGATGAACAGCTACAGCAGTATCACCTAACATTGTTTCAATTCTAGTAGTAGCAACAATGATTTCTTCCTCTGCAATAGAAAATTCAAATAATTTCCCTATCACAATTAAAAATTAATAAAATGTAAACACTTTCATTGTAATGCTAAAAACAAGTATTTAAAGAAATGCTTATTGGAAAATAAAACTGAAATTTCATTTACCAGAATTTTCAATGGGATATGCAAAAGATACTAAAACCCCAAATTCTACTTTGTCTTTATGACCTGGTACAGAAAGTAAAGTTCTTCCTGTTAACTCAAGCTTATCGACCTGTAAATAAGACGTAAATATTTCATCACTCATAATAATTTTTATAATAAAACTGTTTGAAAGAAAATACATCTTTTCATTACATTTAATCATTTACCATATACAAATAAAACTTTTAAACAAAATTCAAAATTAATTCCACGTGAAAAAAACCTAACTATGAAATTAAATAATTTTTAATGTAATATACTAATAAAATATAGTTAAATTATTGAAAAGTAAATAAGAAAAATAATACATAGATACAAATATAGTCACAATTTTTAAAAAATTATCATACTTCTATGTCAGATATTGCAGATTTTAAAGTACAAGACCAATTAACTAATCGATTTTCTCTGTAAATTAAGCCATCTTCATGCAGTTTAACAAAAGCTTCTGTTACAGCAATACACATTTTCTGGAAAAAAATAAATATTTTTAACAGATACATTATATTAAAATATAAATTACACTTTGCATTATCAAAGAAAATTTAATCTTTAAAAAATATTTGTATGCTCCATAAAAATTTACTTACATTCATTAATCAAAATTATTGCTAAAAATTAAAACAGATAAAATATTCAGTAATCAATCTCAAGAAAAAATTTCTATCAATAATACTAAATTTAAATTAAATCTAAGATCTTCTCCCTCAAATCAAAGTGTTTTAAGATTATGTATCAACATTTCTTCTTGCTCATAATGAAAATAACACATCATGCTGATAAGCCCAATCTTAGATTTAACGTAAGGTATGTTTTAACACATTTATAAATTTTATTCCTCAACATAGCCACATTCATAATACTAAAATTTAAATTATACTAGCTATTGAGAAAAAAAAATCATTAATGTTTTGGGTAGAAGATTATGATTGCATGGTTGCAGTAAAAGATATTTTAAAATTATATACACTTATTTTACATTACTTTTTACATCTTGTTATACTCAAATAGCAGTGTAGTAAAATTGCCAGCAATGATGACACAGCATTTAAAAATGAATTTGATTGTAGTGATCATATGAATGAAAATATTTAAACAATTTAAGAAAAGAAATTTTTGTATATATATGAAATCAGCAATAGGTATCACCCTCACATACCAATCAGATACAAGGACATTATTTGAACATCTTGATGAATGAAATCATTGACAACATAATACAAAGATTTTAAAAAAATTTAAATGTAAAGTGCATCTAAATAAATTTTTCCAACATTTTTCATTCATTTAGTGTAAACATATCGCATTGCTGGAGATAAATGATCTTGAATGGTAACAATATTACCCCATGGAAAAAGATATATTTTGCATTTAAATTATTGGTTTTACACAAATGCAACCACATCATCCCCTTCACAGAAGAAAAAAAATTATGGAATTTATGATTTTTAAAATAAATCTTGATAGTGAGCCAGTAAATGAACCCACTGACTATCATGGGTGAATTTTCAGGCAAAGGTAACTGCTCCTTTGCTGAAAGAGTGGGAGATGATGTGTTGACTCCAGGAATTTTTTAAAGAAAAATCAGCAACTAAAATGGGTCTAAAACAACAGCTAATCTTGTACCTATTTTTGTACAAAATTAGCTGTAGTTGTTAATAAATTTAATAAAAATTTTGGTTGGCAGCATTCTGTATATTAAGCAGAAACAACATGATGTGATAGTTTATTAATGTCACACTGAGAAGCAACATGAAGGCTTCCACACAACACCAATGGGACCTCAACCACGTTTAACCTTTTGAAGACAGCGGGTTTTGTGAGGAAAAGGCCCTTAAAGACGGCGCTTTAGGCGATGTTTACTTCCCCCTTTTTTTATCGCTGATTGATGGCACTATACATAGGCGTACAAAAGAAGCAGGGTAGTTGCTGGGGGTGGGGATGTTCCCGCAGTCAATGGGGATGTTCACGGCTTAGAAAGTCCCTAAATACAAAGAGTCTCCCTTTCTCAGGGAAACATATTTTCTTGGAGAACTCAATATAGTAATTTCAATATCAGTTCAAAAAATTTGAGAAATTTATTTATTTTATTTTTTTAAAAAAGAAATTATTTCCTAACAATTTAAGCTGCTTTTCACCTAGATTTCCTCTTCAATATTATTAAGAGCATTGAGAGAAATAGCACAAAACAATGATGATAATATAAAGTATTGCATAAAAAAAAGTAAACAAAGATACATTTCATTGTAGACAAAGGTAAACACAGTAAACTAAACCAAATTTAATTGATATTATTCAAGTAAAATTTATTTATATTTTGATTTTCATTAAATTCATTAAAATAGATATAAAATATTTTAAATTTATTTTTAATTCTTTTAAATGCAGGAATTTGATACACACCTGGTGTTAAAACTTAAAATAATCAAATTAGAAACAAGAAGTAAATAATATGATACTTCATAAATTGCACGTAATTATAATCAGTAATACAAAATAAAATAAAAAGCAAAATTGCTGATTCTGTCTCTTGAAGTTATAATGTAAAATTCAGACTTTCTCAAATCGATAATGAAGTAAGTTTAAAAGCTCTTATAAGTATTCACAGCATTTGTATAACAATAGACATATCATCATAAATAAACTATGCTCTTTTGGAAACTTCATTATTACTTAATTTATAATTGTTTTTCTCTTTTAGAACATGCCAGAGAAATCTTAAAAATTTAAACACTCTTAAGAATTTTCTTATATATCTTCCATGAAGGAATGATACATTTGATGTATAATTGTCATTTTTTATTGTTCCATAATCCATTATACTGTGATACATTAATATTCATAATATTGAATGAATCCTAAGATTAAGTCTAAATTTTATTAACAAGCATTTTTCAAAAATGAAAACTTTATTTTTCTTTGATCTAATTCTTCCTATATATGCTGAAAATTATGATAAAATATTCACTATGGCAAATAAATGAGATGAATAAAAAGCAAAACCATTAAAAAAAGTGTTTCGCATTATGCTCTAAAATGTGAGTATCCTAAGGCTATAAATGTTGGCCTTTGTTAAATAGTGCCACATTGTAGTTTCCACATGTTTTGACGGTTAGGTCAAACAAAAGGTGACGATTAGGTGTTCCAACGTGTAGCAGAGCTGATCCGCATTAAATCAAAATCCTTACGTTGCCGCGGTGTGGAAATTAGAAGTGGATGCTCTAGCTCGGCTATCGTTCTCGTTACTTGTTTAAATTACGAGGTCCGTCTTATTACTTTGTCCCTTATGCTACTTGTAAATGAAATATTAATAATTTATCAGTTTACCTACGTGTTCCTAAAAATAAATTCTTTAAATGCACATAAGAAATTTAAAATTATATTTTTTCCAACAGTAATAAATGTTTTTATTAGTAAAAAAGAGGAAATGCTTTGAATTTTTAGAATACTTCTAGTAAAACGCAAACAATAAGCTGATATCGAAGACAAAATATTATGACTGCAAACATTTTTAAGTTGCCGAGGAGCTTCACGTATCTCGGTAACCTTGTTTATATAAAAGGAATATACGATTCTTATTTGTACTTAATTGTTTCTTTTGCAAGTAATGACAACATACTGGAGCTTCTTACCTTTTTTTCACTTTTCGTACAAAAAGTTATATTCTTAACCTTTGGATAATCCTTACTTTTTATTTAAAATTTCAAAAGAATTGCATAATATTGTTTTAATTCTAAGATTACTGCTCTGATTTTTGTGCGATAATAAACTGATTTTTGTGCGATAATAAACTGATTTTTGTGTGTGATTTTGTGCATATGATAGAGCCAAAGCCAATACATTCTTACGAAGCCAACTCTTTCGATCAACATTCAAAATAATTACAAAAACCTTTCCTTCTCAACGCACAGACTCCTCAATCGGTTTAGAAAAAACTGACAACAATTTTTCTTTACTTTCTTCAAAACGAAGGAAAACTTTAGCTTCAAATATCGTTTTTTTCCTCCCCCCCACTTCGTCTGGACAGTCCCCTAAGTGACTGGGTCCTTTTTACATTATCTCTCAAAATCTAACACAATATCAGTTCTCTGAACGGTTGTTTTCAGTTTCCAGATAACGTTCGCAAAGTAGAAGGCCTTCTTTTAAGTTGGTCGGCATAGTTTCTATTTATCCTATGTCCGACAATGTAACAGAAAAGGAAATCACTTTCTAAAGCTTTATTACGGCAATAAGAGGAAGAACCACGGAAGAATAGTTTTCCGGCTACATGAAAGCAACCTTGAAGATTTACAAGAAGGCAGATGTGCATTTCTAGGTTTTATTACACCAAAAAGGCATATGATAATCAATAATGACCAAAACCTGAAAGAATCAACAATAATCAAAAGGGAGAAGCATTCTTTGTCGATATGAAAGCTTTTACAACTTGTTTTTCATGCTCATTTACAAGAGCCTTTTGATTCTCTATTCAGAGTTTCAAACGTTCGGGTGCCTTAGAACGCACCCGAACATTCCTTTCTTTGTACTATCGTACATAAAAAGTGTGACTCATGAATAAATAGGCGAGAAAAAAAAAAGAAAACGAACACATTTTTTTTATTTCAGTGTAACTATCTGTTAGTTTCTGATTATATTTATTTTTCAAATATATTTTAGAGTATTTTGCAAATTTTATCGTAATTATTATTATAAAAGAAACTTATTAAATTTTTTTTTAAAAAAAAACTTCTTTTAAGTTTCGAAAAATCAGGAAATCCAACACTGTAGAACTTTTAAAGTATAATATATAACAAAAGCAAAAATTTTATTCTTGCTTCTAAGGTTTTTGTATAAATCGGGGAATTTTTCTTATGCTAAAGAATTCGTAATATTCGTCTCCTACAAATTTGAAAGAAAAAATATCGGAATTAATAGTTTTTGTTTCGAAGACTCAACTTTTATACATCAATTGTCATATTAAAAAATGTCGGAATTAGTTTCTTGCTTTTATAAATTCGAAAGACTACAATGTACAGTTTTAAAAATCTACAACAAATATTTCTGTAATTTTTTTTTGTTGCAAATATTTTCTTCTTTTTTTGTTGTTTATACACGATTTAAAAAAAGGTTTTTTTTTTTTTTTGATGTTTCGATATAAAATTCTTAAAAACTGTTTTTCAATAAGCATAACTTAAGATAACAATAAAAATACGCTTCTGTACAGCAATACATTGTGTAATTATGCACAAATTTTCATGAAAAACAGAATGCAAAAATTGCTTCAAATTCTCCACAAATATATTTTAAGTAGTTTTACAGGTATAAAAGTTAATAAAAATGTACAACTGAGGTATTTTTAAATCTGTAAAATGCATAGCAATACGTGTATTAGTAAAAAAACTTTTATTCTGAAACTATGTAATTATATTCTTTAGTATGAAAAAAATAAAATAAAAATCATAAAAAAAAAAATCACCACTTAAAGTTATAACACTTTTTTGAATAAACTTTGGAAATAAAATTTTTATGTAACATATATTTCTTAGTAATATTTATATATATTATTATTTGAATAATAAAGTAAAGTGGAACTCTTTAATAATAAAGTGGAACTTGAAATTAAAAATTTATTTCCAAATATTTAAATATTGTTTAAGTTCAACATATTAATCCAGTAATTTCATTACAGCGGCTCTTTTTACCACATTATTTCCTGTAAAAGGTAAAATTGTCGCTTTATGGGTTATTTGTGGGTCGTTCCAGATTATTTTATTTTGTTCTTTGGAGACAACCTCATCTTCAATCTCTGGACTCAAATTTAAAGATTGATCTAAATCATCTTCCTCATTTTCTAACTCACAATCAGAATCAGAATCATCAAAAATTTCGTCTCTAAATCAGCTAAAATATTCTGAATCTCTTCCGTAGTAAGTTCTCTTTTACGTTTAGGCATTTTTTTTAAAAAAATCAAATTAATTTAAAATGAAATGATTAAGTAATCAAGATGACAAAATCACTTACAAAAATAACTATGCACTCACCGCTAATGAGAATTTGAGTATGAAGGAAAAAAGAGGGATTTTTAGGTAAGGGTGAAAGAGGAAACTCTACCCCCCCCCTCCCTTCTGAATACAAAAGAAACCGGTCAAGCAGATGATGTTCCGGGTCTATAATAGGCCTCATGCTGATTCGAAAGCTGTTTTCAGGGGAAAGCACTGCTTGGCCGCTACATCGGTCAACGCCGGCTTTTAAGGGTATATTCCTTTTGGCCTGTAGATCGGCCAGCCGTCCTCAAAAGGTTAACATGCATTAGCCCAGCTATACAGTGGGTCTTTAGTGGCATCAGGGCTCAAACCTGTGATTTGACAAAAACAACACCATTCACAACCAAGACCAATAGAACTACTGAAGCCATTGAAAGAGGTATGGTAGAAGTATCAGCACCTGTGTCCACTAGAAAGTCCAAGACCCAATGGTCTATTGTGAATTACCAGACAACAATTATTCTGGTTTTTAAAATTAGTCACTATCAATGCTTAGCCATCTAATTTTCCTGCTAGTTATCGAAAGAAATCTGATGGTTCAAGGTGACCATGCAGTAACAATAGAGCACTAAAAGCTAGACCATTTTCAATAAATATCCAATCATGTCTATTCATGATTTCACCTTGTATATTCATAGAAAAACTGTTTTCACAACCCTTGATCTCAAGTATGTTTATCATGAAGTACCAATGGTGAAGAAGATAAGCATAAATCTGCTATAATTTCTTTTAGTTCATTCCAGTTTAATTTCACGACTTCCGGTTTTCAAAATGCTGCTCAAACAATGCAACATTTAATAAATAATGCACTTCAGGGTCTTAACTTTTTTGTTTACATTGACAACATTTTAATTGTTTCTGCCTCATCAGGGGAACATTTAAATAATTCAGAACTAATTTTTGACTGTCTATGATAATTTGATTTAGTTTTAAATTTTGACAAATGCGCTTTTGCAGTGAAACACTTTTATCATTTCTCAGATATAAATATCCAGTTGAATTTTACGGCATGCAGCTCAAAAACAATTACTTTTGCAATAAATGTTAAAAAAACGTAAAAAATGCAATAAAATTCCACTTGATTGGACTGAACAGTCTGATGAGAGAGCAATAATTTTGATGACCAATGCATGTTATAGAGTTATTTGTTGTTGTATCCAACAACATGAAGGTTGCTGTTGGAAAAAGGCAGCTGTTTTGCATCCTAAAATATTTTCACTATTTAGTAGAAAAAATAAATCTAGAATTTTAACTGATCGTAAACTTATTAATTATGCTTTTCTCAAAGAGAGAGAGGAAGAGAGCGAAAAACATTCTTTTCAGGTCAAATAAATCATTTAAACTTCATAGCTCAATTTACTGAAGATATTAAACATATTAGCGAAAACGACAAAATAATAGCTACTGTTTTATTTCACATTGAAAGTATTTTCCCTTTCCCACTGGTTTATTAAGATTTTACTAGTGGCCAACAAGACGTGCCCGAAGAGGAACTTGATTTTTTACTAAAACAGCTTACAAGCTTGGCAGTGAAAAAAAAACTGCAGGTTCTAAATATGGTAATGATGCTGTACTGTGATGTTTCTATACAAGCCATCCATCCCTACAACCCAAAAGCATGCACATACTAAGTGTTTCACAAATTACATAATTTTGCTTAGACAAATATGAGGATCTCGGTTATGCTCATATACAGCTTTTTGGTTTGGCCTAATATGAAGCAAAAAACATTGCAAATTCTGTGAGATCTTGTATTACTTCCAAAAATTAAAAAATTTTCATCGTGTACTCTTGCCCTAGGCAGAGTTCAAAGTGCCAAACCAGCAACTTCTCCACATCAATACTGATATTTTAGATCCACACTCCCTTCAATACATGGATTCACCTATTACCTTAGAGTATTGACAGGTTCTCAAAGTGGCCTGAAGCTATACCACTATTCGACAGTCAAGCAGAAACAGTTGCTCAAGTTCAATATAATGGTCGGTAATTTCAAATCAGAATTCTTCACAGAATATCAACAGATGAGATGACTGCATTGTTCAGACCACACTCAAGTCACCAAATTTGTCCTTGGATTATGTTCTCATGATTAAAGTAAAAACGTGTGTGTGCGATTAATAGATTAAATTTAATAAAGACTATTTAAATTAATTAGAGAGATTATTTATATTTAATACTTGGATAAAAACTGACAAATAATGCAATAAAAAGTGGAGAAGATTTCAATTATAGTAAAAGTATCAATAATAAATGACATATTACAGAAAACAAGCAACAATGCACTTTTATTTCATATGAACCTCTTTCTATATAATAATCCTCTATCTAATTTATTATTTCTTGGTGTTGCAAACATCAAAATTAAATACGTAAAATACAATTATTAAATTTTTCACAAAAAGTATACATGAAAAACTCCTTTCAACTTGAATCAAAATAGAAATTTTATACATAAAAATTACTTTTGACCAAGTTCAAACTTAACTGCTTTTTATCAACTATTCAACATTTTAGAAAGAAATTAAAACTAAAGCTGCTTAAAAATATACTCTCTTAATAAATAAAAAAATATGTCTTAGATAATGAATTTTTATTAATGTTACACTCAGAAGCAACAGAAGTGCTATTGGCGATATATACAGAGAAAATCACTAAATGAAAGCGGAAACATTCTAGGAATCTAAATCATTTGACAAGAAACGTACTGATTAAAAATATTTATTTAACATGTTAATATTTTACAAAGTTTCTTTTCTGACACAAAACTTTTATACTAATGATGTACTTCCAAAGCATTTAGCACCTCTTGCAAAGTTTTTACTTACTCTTCACAATCCAATATGCATCATATACTCAAGGAAGACTAACCTCTCTAAATTGATTATTTAGAAAGTAAAACACAAAACTTATCATTATTTTGACATACATAAATTGACTATTTGAACCTAAAGCATTCTAATTTTTTAACCAAGGAATAGATTTTGCTTTTTGAGCATATTACTGTAAGCTTTCTTTATTCATAAAACCACATGTCACACATTTCAATATCTTATTATCTTCACAATTTAAAGGTAATCTTCCACGCAAAATATGTTCAAAATTATAAAATATGTCCTACAGTAACTGAAAACAAGCACAGCTAAGTAAAGAATGTTAAACTACATAAATTCTCTCCTAGTCTATGTTAAATATCTAAATTAGGATAGAATATCACACAGTTAATAATAAAGTTAACAGTTATTTGTTTAAAAAAAACTTCAGGTAGCATTACATGACTACAACCAGAATAAAGAATGTTTTTACTTCTTACTTTTATAATAAAAAGAAACAACAAAAAATATTTCTCTTTTCAAGAATGTCTAAGCCTAGAGAAAATAGTAAATATATTAATTCTGATTTATATTACACATGTAATTTTACTAAATTTTGATGATATGCGATTTTATATTTTTAAAAACTAAAAGTATAAAGTATCTGCACAAAATTGGTGAAGGAGATTCATTTTTAAATGCCAACTTAGAAATTCTATCACATCTAAATAAGAATTGAATTATACCAGCAAATGAATCAACTTACTGGATCCATTGTGAATGTTGCACGGTCCCAATCTACTGAGCAACCTAATAACCTGAGTTGTTCATAAATTCTATCTCCTTTTCTGAAATAAAAATAATAGTATAGTTGACATATAAACAAGTCCATATCAAATTAAAATTTATGTTCAAATACCAACTTTTATTTAATTAATCAGCTTTTATTATTGTTATAAACAACACATAACATTTTTTGTTTGCATAAGGTGGTAAAATTTAAATGGTTAATATTCAATTTTTAGCAACATTTAAAAAAGTATATATATTTGCATGTATGTATGTATACATGCATGTGTATATGTATATAATATTTATCATTTTAGGTTTTAATATGTTTTAAAATCAGATTTTACAATTGCATAGTGGGTGAATAATAGTTGAGTTAGATGGTACAATAGCCAGATGTGGCTATGCCAAAAAACAATATGTATCTGTGATCTAGACTTTAGAAAATTAGCAAAATTTGGTTGATAAGAAGGGTTGGAAATTAGATGAATTGCTACCATATCCTTAGGGTGCTTCATACATGTTTATCAAAGACAGTAAAGCCAATTTTGAAAGAAAGAGATCACTAGGGTATCTCGGGATCCTGAAGTCCATACTTACCTAACAAAGGTAAGCCCTTGAGGGGATAAATTTGCAAAAGAGAATTAGAATATAGCTGCAGAATGCAAAATGAATACACCTGAAATTATATATGAGGAACAAAGTGAGATAAATCAGCAATATGAATCGTAGAAAACTAAAGCAAAATTTTCATTAGACAAATCAGTGATACATGATCTTCATCCAATACATAAATATTTAACACTAGAATGATGGATGCTGTCATCTTGACAGATTTGCAATTTGTTACATGAGCTAATTTTAAAATTTTGTTCCCAGGCATCTGAAATTTTATGACTTTTATTAATTTTACATGAAACATGCACAAAATTTTAATCTGCAACACAGAGAAGAAAATGTGTTGCATAACGAAAAAGACGGAAAGCAGTCATTTTGATGGTAGTATGGAAAGCTAGTTGAAATTGATAATGCAAATCACAAACCCATTATAAAAACGAAATATATAATAAACAAATATTTGGTTATGTAAAAAGTTATCATTTGAACTAACACAAGTACCCTTACCTCCTACTCTCTCCCCTAAACCTCTTTCCTCCCCTCCTTTCCAAACAAGAGATGTTTTCATTTGAAATGCTAAGCAGAATTTTCAAGTGAGACACCTGTAAAATACTGGAATGTACTAAAACAGAAGCTTGAAGGCAACTCCAAAATTAAAACTGGTTGATGTTAATGGAAGAGTTAGATGCCTTTTTAGCTCTTTTGTAAGTCTGAGGAGTATATTGCGCCAAAGGAATCTTTGTCAGTAATTTATAGAACAATACACGGAGGCCTATTTTTTACATAATACTTTATCATGGGATAGGCTCAAAGAAATATTGAGGTTTATGAGATTTGACAGAAAATCTACAAGATCTCAAAGATTACAAAATGATAAATTTGTTCTAATATATTCTGTTTTGGATCGATTTGTTGAAAACTTGATTTCTTGTCACCAACTTAAGAAAAATATAAAGTTGATGAGCAATTATTTCCGTCAAAAACTAAATGCCTATTCTTACAATACATACCAAGTAAGTCTGATAAATTTGGTATTAAATTTTGGATGCTGGAAATATAGTGTCCAAATACATGCTAAACGCTATTCCATATTTAGAAAAAGATAACAGACCAGAAAACTTAACACTTTCAGACTATGTCATTTTACACGTGATGGAACCATTCTTGGGCAAAGGCAAGAACGTCACAGATAACTTTTTTACTTCCCTTTACTACTGAGGAGAAATTGAAGCCAAAATTTTTCAGCATTGTTGGCATAATGAAGCAATCAAAGCGGGGAATTCTAGACGCCTCAAAATATTAAAGTATCCATTTTACATCATATTATAAATACAATGATTCCACCTTTACTGAGTATCAATGTAAGAAGAACAAGAATGTTTTGCAACTAAGCACTCTACACCAGACTGTTAGCATAATAGATATTAAAAAGAAAGTATCCAAAACTGTGGCATTTTATAATTCTACAAAGTATGATGTAACATTCTTGATCAAAGGGCACATAACTATTCAGCAAAAGTAGGAAGCCGAAGATGTCCAAACATGTTTATTACAATATTTTTGATTTAGATTCAATAAAAGCATGGATTGAACACAAAGAAAGAAGCTACAGGAAGTACAATACCTAGAAGATATTTTTTTGCTTAAAGTTTCTGAAGAACTTCAACAAAATTATGAAATAATTTAAGCTGCCCCATGCACTGTTTCTCAAATTTCTGGTCAGATATCAAACTCAAAAAAATCATACCCAATGCCAAGTTGGGATGTGCAATAAGAACAGGACTGCACATACATATTGCAAATGTAATGAAATGTGTGTGGAAAATGTATTGTAGCTGTAAAAAGTATGATTTTTGTTGAATGTAACAGGTAATTACGAAATCTCACTTATTTAGCCATTTACTGGAGATAAACAAAATGATCATTGCATCCTTTATATTATTAGTTCAATTTTACCAATAATAATATTCTCCATTTCAAAGTGAGTTTTATT